>JARLTB010000212.1:1290000-1425000 GCA_030141615.1 Unio pictorum | reverse complement strand
AATCAGTTTATCGATATGCAAAAATGATTGTGAATTGTCAAAGAATACATAGGACACGCTCGGAGATGTGTGGAGTTCATTTACCTGGTCAATACACAGCTGCCTCTTGTGAATTTTAACTCCGTTCAAAGGGCAAATATATGTGTTTTAATGTGGTATAAATAAAATATATGTATGTTGAATCACGTATATACCATTCGTTGTATACCAGCATTGTTTCCTTTTAATGAAAAATGTATACATCTCATAGTATATCATTGGTACAGCGTTCATAGTATACATAGTATTATTCATGTGTGTTCGTGTGTGTGTTTGAGTGTATGTGTGTGTTAATGCAAAATCAAGTGCAAAGCGTGAACATAGGTTTATTGCTAATATTTTTTAATTTTAATAAACTTTAAATTCAACGTATTTACAAGTGAAACATATTCTACACATTGTAGAGCGAATCATGTAACCTGTTGCTGTGGAGAAACCGCTTTCAAACATTTAGCTTGTTTAGTCAAAATGCGAACCTAACTACATATCATTTCGAAAGTTGAATGAACATTGTTCGAGGCGGTTTCTCAAGTTTAAATCATTTGAAGAGAACTGTACGATACTGTCTTGCATGCAGAACCTAAACATAACATTTAAATGAGGGATTTTTTTTTCCATTCTGGCATCGGTTGTTTTACGATAGTAATTTTAAATTATTGGGTTGTAAAGAACATTAAATTATCAGGTAATTCCCAGGAAACTCGACATGTACGTAGCTATTCTTGACATTGATACGGAAATGAAACAAAGACGTTCAGGTCTATAACACAACGAAACGTTGTTTCCGGTAACACTACACCATAAAGACGTGGTGCATCACCAAAGCAAGACTTCTTAAGTGTCATAGTGTTGGAGACTACGTGAGCGTACCGGTGTGCCACTAGAGTTCTGACGCCCCCGATTTATCCTATAGCCTGTGAGCTATCTTTTCTAATTACATGTTTTTACGTAAATTTGAATTGATTTGAATTACAATAAAGACTCTTATAATGACAGAGAACAAATTTATTACCGCGATGCTTCACGGTCTTTTGTGCCAATTCCTCACCAAAAGGCGGACCATATCCCAGTCACCTGCTTCTGCTGAAGATGTCTGTCTTTCTCGGCTTCTTCTTGGCGTACAAGCCATAGGCATAAGCCGGAAAAATTAAAAGACATTCATAATTTACCCCAGCATTCATTAGGTATTATAAATCAACCGGCAACAAAGACAGAACCGTCACATTGTTGCAGTACTTGAATCGGAAATTTGTTATTTTACATAATAAAGGTTAAAGGCCAAATGAATCAAATTCAATTCATCGGCATCAAGTTGTTAAAGCTGTTTTCTTACCCAATTGTTAAGCAACCAATGTGTGTTGATTTATTTCATTTGATTGTCATAAATATCTCATTAACATGGAGTCTGTATTTAATGCCAGATGCCGGGACCAGAAATGAAAAAGCCAAGGAAAGAAACTTCTTTCGCGAGAATGTCATGGAAACTCGAGGGCTGTATTATGTACGTTAACAGCCTCAGAAGACTGTGTTCTCAAAAATTATACTTTTTCAGAGATATGTTTTTGAAATGACTTTAAATGATTTATTGGCTTGTACTTTTTTTCATTCCGAGTCAGACGAAGTTTTTAGAAATCGATAAAAGAATAGACAACGGAAATAAATTTGATGTATCTCTTATTTTAATTTAGTAATTAATAATTTAATCTAGACGACAGCTAAGCAATTAATCCTTTAATCTAGAGGACAGCTAAGCAATTAATCCTTTAATCTAGACGACAGCTAAGTACCCCTATGTTTTATTTCATGAAATGTTCGCCGTGAAAATTGTTATTCATCTAAATTATAACGCACTGCTTACATTCCATAACTCTTGCAACATCCTGCGTAGTACTAGTAGCAGTAGTAGTGGTAGTAGTAGTAGTAGTAGTAGTGGTAATAGTGGGTGTAGTAGTGGTAGTAGTAGTAGTCGTAGTAGTAGTAGTAGTAGTAGTGGTTGTAGTAGTAGTAGTAAGGTGATGGTGGCGGCGGTCTTGTATAAATAAAAAGCAAATGGTTCCGTATGTAATTAATTTGTAAATTTTAAAAATTTGAAAAATTGATATGTTTGCGTCTTGGCACAATATTCGCTATAAAGTGCCAACTAAAGGTGAATATTTAAAAAATGTAAATATTAATTCACAAGAACATTAGCAGAACAGAATAAACCCTTCTATTCAAAGTACAATAAAATAAAATATAATGAAAAACGCTAAAATTCTGTAAAATGTTAATAAAATTATAAACATAACGTTACACGTAAAATCCTTAAAAGAGTTGGGAAAATTAATCAACTACACTCTTCAGGGACAAACGTTAGGTGATATTTCTGACGTGTGAAAATAACTTTTAAGATTTTTGTCAGCAGATCCAGTTACAGACTGGAAAAACATACCGGCATGCTGCTGTACAGACCACAGACAAATGTGTAGATATACAACTACACAGCACACTTTATTTCTTGATGTGAACATAACGTGATAAAGTAGATTCTGAAAGTCGAGTTTTTACATGTCTTATTGCCATGACAAACTTACGTAACTAGCCTGATGTTATCTTAAATGGACACCTAACATCATGCATTCGTCTTTCTTACCTGAATGATCAAAGGCGATATAAAGCAATTTAAATTGTTGCATCTTCTTTCAACCATCCATAAATAAAATTCCTCATATACGTGTATTATTCGTTTAAAACTTGTGGCGTAAGCTGAGTAGATAACCTGTATAAAAGATGGATACGGGTGAGGTGGGGTGGGTGCTATACTTTTACAGCTTAAGACTTGTTCAGTTCGTCTACCAGAAGATATAGTATCATCTGTGACGGCCATGTACATAATTGATGCTACTGCATTAAAACTATCAAACCTATCTATGGGTTGTTTTCACAGACGTCACAAATAAGTACGCAAATACCTACAATGCAACACGCGCGCACCTTCTACCGCCATTTTGAGTCCCTAACAAACCGTTTTAAACATTAGTCATCATGTATATTCAAAAAAATAATCCGATTTAAATATCGATGAGGATATTTTCTTCATCAAAACGATATATAGATTATACTTGAAAGTATGTGCACTATAGCACAAAAATAAAAATAAAGTTGGAAGTTCTCTTGCTTACATCAAAAGACAGAATAGTAAAGTTGAACCGTAATCGTGTTTATTGATATCTGATAGAAATGCACTTATGGGCGATATGGACTCAAAACGGCGGAGATGGAAGTACACACGTTTTGTGACGTCACGTAAAAACAACCTATACTGTATACTCTGGAAGTTGTCTAAATTGACCCTTATAGGCAGGTGGCCTTTATATAAAGCTCACGTATCTTGGCGACAAGAGTAAGACAAGAATTGACAAGAGCTGAATAGGTAAATAGCAACAAAAAAGCGTGTATTAAAGTCTTATGGGACTACAGTATTTGGATTATACCGAGTACTCTACATGTATACAGGATGGCAATCAATATACGGATGAATATGAGCTTTTGCCAAATTTTGCACCCTCCAAAGTTCAAACGTAGTTTTTAGGTAGAATTACACCTTTATAAATGCAACCAGGTTACGGTAGCTATTACAAATGAAAAAAGTATATAAAACTATGTTGTATTAAAAAAATTGCATATTTATCTTTGTTATGGAATTGTTCAAGTTGATAACAAAAAGTTATACTTATATTAGGTATTGAGTTGATAACAAAAAGTTAAACTTATATTAGGTATTGAGTTGATAACAAAAAGTTATACTTATATTAGGTATTGAGTTGATAACAAAAAGTTATACTTATATTAGGTATTGAGTTCATAACAAAAAGTTATACTTATATTAGGTATTGAGTTGATAACAAAAAGTTATACTTATATTAGGTATTGAGTTCATAACAAAAAGTTATACTTATATTAGGTATTGAGTTCATAACAAAAAGTTATACTTATATTAGGTATTGAGTTGATAACAAAAAGTTTTACTTATATTAGGTAGTGAGTTGATAACAAAAAGTTATACTTATATAAGGCATTGAGTTGATAGCAAAAAGTTATACTTATATTAGGCATTGAGTTCATAGCAAAAAGTTATACTTATATTAGGCATTGAGTTGATAACAAAAAGTTATACTTATATTAGGTTTGTTTGTTTGTTTGTTTAGGATTTTTAACGTAGCTTTAACAATTTTTCAGTCATATCGCTACGATGTCTGCAATGAGGCAGTTTATAGTGATGTCTACCACTGGGGCATCAGGCCGCAGACATGTAGCATGATGTCCCGCCCAGTCACATTATCCTGACACCAGGCCGACCAGTCCTAACACTAACCTCTTAATGCTGAACGTCAAGCGAGGCAGCTGTTAGTACCATTTTTGTAAGTCTTTGGTATGACTCGGCCGGGGATCGAACCCACGACCTCCCGCTTCCGCGGCGGACGCTCTAACCACTAGGCCACCGGAGCGGTTACTTATATTAGGTATTGAGTTGATAACAAAAAGTTATACTTATATTAGGTATTGAGTTGATAACAAAAAGTTATACTTATATTAGGTATTGAGTTGATAACAAAAAGTTATACTTATATTAGGTATTGAGTTGATAACAAAAAGTTATACTTATATTAGGTATTGAGTTGATAACAAAAAGTTATACTTATATTAGGTATTGAGTTGATAACCAAAAGTTATACTTATATTAGGCATTGAGTTGATAACAAAAAGTTATAATTATATTAGGTATTGAGTTCATAACAAAAAGTTATACTTATATTAGGTATTGAGTTCATAACAAAAAGTTAAACTTATAATATGTATTGAGTTGATAACAAAAAGTTATACTTATATTAGGTATTGAGTTGATAACAAAAAGTTATACTTATATTAGGCATTGAGTTGATAACAAAAAGTTAAACTTATATTAGGTATTGAGTTGATAACAAAAAGTTATACTTATATTAGGTATTGAGTTGATAACAAAAAGTTATACTTATATTAGGTATTGAGTTCATAACAAAAAGTTATACTTATATTAGGTATTGAGTTCATAACAAAAAGTTATACTATATTAGGTATTGAGTTGATAACAAAAAGTTATACTTATATTAGGCATTGAGTTGATAACAAAAAGTTATACTTATATTAGGCATTGAGTTGATAACAAAAAGTTATACTTATATTAGGCATTGAGTTGATAACAAAAAGTTATACTTATATTAGGTATTGAGTTCATAACAAAAAGTTATACTTATATTAGGTATTGAGTTCATAACAAAAAGTTATACTTATATTAGGTATTGAGTTCATAACAAAAAGTTATAATAATATTAGGTATTGAGTTGATAACAAAAAGTTATACTTATATTAGGTATTGAGTTCATAACAAAAAGTTATACTTATATTAGGTATTGAGTTGATATCAAAAAGTTATACTTATATTAGGTATTGAGTTCATAACAAAAAGTTATACTTATATTATGTATTGAGTTGATAACAAAAAGTTATACTTATATTAGGTATTGAGTTGATAACAAAAAGTTATACTTATATTAGGCATTGAGTTGATAACAAAAAGTTATACTTATATTAGGTATTGAGTTGATAACAAAAAGTTATACTTATATTAGGTATTGAGTTGATAACAAAAAGTTATACTTATATAAGGCATTGAGTTGATAGCAAAAAGTTATACTTATATTAGGTATTGAGTTGATAACAAAATGTTATACTTATATTAGGAATACTTATATTAGGTATTGAGTTGATAACAAAAAGTTATACTTATATTAGGTATTGAGTTGATAACAAAAGTTATACTTATATTAGGTATTGAGTTGATAACAAAAAGTTATACTTATATTAGGTATTGAGTTGATAACAAAAAGTTATACTTATATTAGGTATTGAGTTGATAACAAAAAGTTATACTTATATTAGGTATTGAGTTGATAACAAAAAGTTATACTTATATTAGGCATTGAGTTGATAACAAAAAGTAATACTTATATTAGGTATTGAGTTGATAACAAAAAGTTATACTTATATTAGGCATTGAGTTGATAACAAAAAGTTATACTTATATTAGGTATTGAGTTGATAACAAAAAGTTATACTTATATTAGGAATACTTATATTAGGTATTGTGTTGCAATTTGCAAAATCTGGGTGTAAGACTGGTATAAAATTATGTAAGACGTTTCATACCTGGCGAGAATCCCCATTGAACTATATGCAAAATCCTATTGTACTTTCTCTAAACTAATCTTCTGAATTTTTTTAATTTGACAAGTTTTGGGATGAAAAGTAGTGATTGCAGTCTACCTTATAGACTGGGTTTCAGATTTAAAAAGTTTTGTCATCTATAAATTCCCTTACTTTCAATTTCATTGTTACTATCTTTAAAATGTAAAATCATTAAGAGTTTAAAGACAACGTATACATATCAAACAAAAAGGAAATTTTAGACTTGATCAATTTTATAAATGATTTTTTGGGGGGAAAACGAAAGAACTAGAATTGATCATGAAATACTGATGGCCCACTACAGTGACTCACATGACCTAAACGTTAAAATTAACAGTTTTGACGTACAAACTAGAGAAACAGCATGCCTCTTCCAATGTGGTCGGGGAAAAGTGGGGACATGAAAACTACCCCGGCGTAACAAGATAACCGGGTGAGATTTCCGGAATCACAACATAACACTTTTGACGATATAAATACAATGTTTAATAATGAATGACTTGAGCGAACAATTTATTATGAATAATTGCATTTATATGTAATCCAAATATTGGATTAATTAACATGAGAACGCACAAATATAATAATGAAAAATACATATAACTTACGTTACAAAATACGAAGACAAGAGGTGAATGATTAACAGTGATTACACAATGAAAAAAGGATCTAGTTTACTCAGCAAGTAAGCAATGTGGAATTTTACTCGTGTTAGTAAAATGAATTCACTCAGTGAAGTTATGCGAACAACAAGGAACAGATATACAAATTTATCTTTACAGTCCCGACAGATATAATGGTTTTACGAAACCCACAATTAGCACACGGCTACAAGATTATATTTAAGAGTCATTATGTGATCAGCACACTTTATTTCAGCTACACGGCTGCTACAGTTCAGCTTCACAGCTGCTACGGTTCATTCCTGTGGTCGGCTTTACAACTTGCACCACGTCGACTCTGATCACTCCTATTATTTGGAACGCTCGGGTCACTCTGGTCACAACTAAGCACCCTAGACACGTTAAGAAACTCCAAACCCAGATACTCTACACACTATGGACACCTGATTTCCTATACCATTTACTATACAAGACACGGGCATAAAACGTAACCTTATACACGGCAAGTTCTACAGATTACATTACCGGCACAATAATTACAAAACAACAAGTTCAGAAATAAACATAACCCTGCTGGACAAGAATTCTACTGTACTAAACATTTCTTAAAAGTTTAGCCTTATATTACTAATATAAATCCCTTGCTAAGTGGCAAACAAGAATAGAGATATGTGCATTATACTGCGTAAACCAAAACTACATAGCAAACATTCAAAGATATACGTGGTAGTACACTAGTTATATATTGTATTTAAAATAATAATAATAAATTTGTATACTTCTATAGCTGAACGTATGCAAGTCTATTGGTAGACCCGCTCACTGACAAGACTATCTGTAATGTAAAGAGTTTTACCTACAGTGAGGTATTTATGCACATATATCGTCTGTACACTGGAGGCATTCGGTTCTTCCCATCAAAACCACTTCGCACGTGCGGCGTAGGATGTACCTAATTCACTATTTCGAAAAAGAACACACTATACATTAATCACCCTCGGTTATCGTTGTACACAAAAACAAAAATCGAGTATGTGTATTTAATAAATACAAGGGTTTAGACAATTCCGTGACACCCGTCCTATCAGGATTCTTCCTAGTGTCAATTTACCCAGTGTTATAACTTTATTTGTTGATAGATGGTAAAACAACCCACACAAAAACATAAAACAGCAACTAAGAATATTGTTCGACAGTATTTCATAAAATGAGCAAAATTCCGTCTCACCTTAAGTCTTTGCTTTCATTTCAACCATGATGTTTGTGCCTCAAAATAAAACTTTTAACCATTTCCGCTCCGTATCAAGTAAAAAGGCGAATCTGTATTGTTTTGAAACAGAAATATAACACTGCATCAAGGCCATCTATATGCGTTGGTTCTTATAAAAATATCAGCAGCAGTGTATGTATGTATGTATGTATGTATGTATGTATGTATGTATGTATGTATGTATGTATGTATGTATGTATGTATGTATGTATGTGTGTGTGTGTGTGTGTGTGTGTGTGTGTGTGTGTGTGTGTGTGTGTGTGTGTGTGTGTGTGTGTGTGTGTGTGCGTGCGTGCGTGTTGATTGATTGATGGATAGACAGATAGACTAGTAAGTAAGTACTTTCTTCTTTCTTATGTTCGGAATGTAAATGATGTTATCATTGGTTGCAACAGCGTAACACACACACACACACACACACACACACACACACACACACATACACACACACACACACATACATACATACATACATACATCCGTCTTTGAGAGACGATGGTGTAGCTTCTGATTTGGGTGTCCTATCTGCACCTTCGCGAGTGGCTGAAGATTATATATATATATATATATATATATATAAGATATATGTCACCAGTAAGAGTGATAACAAGGTCTGTTCAAACGATCTGGAAATGAAAACAATTAAATGCATGTATATTATACGTTAGATAAAATAAATAAAATACAATATTTACCTTCCCTGTGCGACAGATGGCGCCGCAACTCTAGGGAGAATAATGACCTACAACCAGAGTGCCAATGATTCACACACACACACATACACATACGCGCAAACATGCACAAGTACACGTACACACATGTCCTCAAAGATCTAAGTAAAAACTTTTTTTAATGTGTCTAATAGGAAAAGAACGTACTGAAATGAGTTTGAGTTAGCGAATTGTGGAGATGGTGTACGAAGTTAGGGACTGATACATCTGAGCGGATGTTGCCTCCACTGATACCAGTTTGGTGGCCAGTATATATAAAAAATGAAGAACTTACGTTACATTGAGCATGGCAACTGTGTGTATGACAATTCCACGCACGACCACCATACTCTTTTCCGGCTAAACGGCACGACTGTGAGAATACAAATACACCATTCACGTTTGCCAAAAGGCAGAATCCTTTACAGCAATGCAAAACCAGTAATTACACGTATACTGCGGTTGATAATCCTATATCATTCGTCTTTGTCCCGCTGACATTTGCGTTCGCTATGAACCTAATAATTCTTGAGATGTATTCACACTTTTGGCCAATGACGAAAGGCAATTTTAAGCGAATTTCTAGCTGACTGCATCTTTCAATATGGACATCCAAGTTGTTAGAAAGAACCACGAGGCCACTGAGGGAATTTATTGTCCAGGGTTATTGTGTACTGTGGCCAGCTTTGAAAGCCATATTCGTCGACATCTCGATGATAATAGAAATGCGAAAGTCCCCGTTGCGTTCGTTTCAATTAAGAGTTCAAAATACGATACCTACTGCCCCTTGACAATAAACTTTGCATACAGAAAGTAAAGCTACAACATTACAGGTCAGTTATTTTGTGTATTTGGCGTATCAGAAAACAGACTTAAATAGGGATTGTGAATGTACGAGACCTTATTAAAGGTCACCGAGAACAACACACAAAAATCGCATTACTTACGGTATATACACAAACATGTATACTGCAATTTAGTTAATTAAACAGTTTCGATGATAAAGGTAACAGTTTCATAGACATGTGCGTGTTTATTTATTTTGTTTATATTATAATAGAAAGCAAATCAGATTGTCAACAAACAGAACTAAAACTAAAGAAGCAGAATTAAAATGGAAAAAGTTGAACAATGTAATTGGAGTGTAGGGCGTCGCAGACCAAACCTACTCCTCAAACAAGCGACGCTGCTTACAGTGCGTTATTTACACCAGTATCATCTGCGAATAAGAAATGATATGCGATTGATTAAACTTGTAGGCAGATTTGTAATATGTGAAATAATTTTGTTATTTGTTTCTTTTATCCAAGAATTGATTACAATCCCATATTTCCAAGAGCGAATTGGCGATAAAAAGTGAGAGTTATCAGCGAGTGTGTTGACGTTCTTGTGTAAAGAAGCAGAGAGTGGTGACGAGGCTGTCATTGTTCGAGGGAACTATGAATCTATTTAAGCCTCCGTAATTCGACTTCTAAACACCATCTTTACATGACCAGCCAGATGAGAGAAAATTAATCTTGTTCACAGCTGACACTTAAGCATCATGTTCAATATCTTCCGTCTTCTGATGTTGACCCAACCGCCTTTACTTGCCTAAGTGTTCAATATAATAAAATTTTCAGAATGAAGTAATTAGATGAAATGGACTGCCAGGCGAGAGGTGTATTAACACTTGCGCCCAAGGTCCCGAAGAGGTCCGAGAATTGAAACAAATGAAGACAAATAGCTCCAATGATATGGGTTATGTTTTGGCGCTGACGACAATGTTATCTTTGACAATCAATCAAAGGAAAATGGCAGTGAGAAGGCTCTACTGCAAATGTTTACAGCTGTTTGTATTGCAAAAAAATGTTGTTTGTAGCTTGCGATGATGAACCTGTATTATACGGCAAGGATAAATTAGATTAACAATTTCAAGTCGGCAATTAAGCTGTGACTTGGATCTTCTTTACGTCTTGAACTTGGAAAAAAAGAAATATTAATAAGAGGAATGAAATAAACTATAAAACTAAACTAAAATGCAACACACTACACTGCATTCTAATATCGTATTAACTACACTAAAGCTTTGATCGCAATTTTAAATTATCAGTGATTATATAACGCAGGTAAGCGTCCTGCTTCCGGTATATGAAAGGTATTAGTTAGTCTTCTTTAAATATTTTGTTACAAATCTTAGAAATTAAGTTTTATTTACGAAAACGAATTTAGTTTTGCAACCAACATGGCGGTCTATAAGGATTTTAATCAAATGAAATAGACATTGACGGGATCGTCTTTTCGTCCTTTTGTGTTGGTTTTACACAGTTCTTTAAACACCATGTTACCTATATTTTGCCGAGGAAATGGGAACGAAATGCCTTTCCAAATGATACGCCGAGGCCTCAAATCCGGACCGTCCAGGACAGGTACTCTTGGATTTCTAGTCCGATACTCTGCCAGCTGGTGCTACCGCGGCTCAGGGTAGTGAAGTACTAATGAAGACACAAATCCAAATAGCTGTTTAACCGGTTGAATTCTAGTGATGATTTCATTGTACAGTATTGGATACTTATTATCTCATTATCTGTGAACGTACGTACACACACACACACACACACACAAACACACACACACACACAAGCTCGCATGCATATATAAAATTTGTATCATTATAAAAAATATGAAGAGAAAAATGAATTCAATTTTGTCATGTTACTTTATTATAACTTATATATCATAAGCAACTTAATTTTTATATCATGCCGTTACATGTTGCAATACAAATTATATGCTATTCCTAAATGCAATTCTGCCTGAGAAAGTTTACTTTTGCGAAAGTATACACTGCGATGGTTTGATGTTCCGTAAACTCAGCACTTTAAAAATGTATGGTTTGCTTATGATTTCAATGTGGCATTATTATTTTACAAAAATTGACTTTTACCGACTACTTCATAAATTGTGGAGTTTTATCAATACATGGCACAAGCCTAAGTCAGTGTGTTTATTTATCCCCAAAGCAGTGAGCACTTAGAGTTTGATCGTCGTAAGCAATACGCAAAGTCAACTTTCACCGAACACAATTGCAGGTTACATTCGTCTTAAACCCTCGATACAGACGTCTTGAGTGGGACTAGGATACGAACAAGAGACGAAGAGATAAAGTTATTTTATTAACACCTTAATCAATTTTCTGTCAACATGCTAGGCTACCGAGGTTGTAAATTTCAGACTGATTGCGATGACGTGTCTCCTACCTGACTGAAATGTACATCGCTTCCCATTGATGTCGATTTCATCCCAACGCACGTGCTGTGATCTATCGCTCTAATACACAACGGAACTCGAGAAACCTCACGTTTTGATTCAACAATTGTTATTTAGACAATTATTTAGCGCGATTTTCTGACTTGCATCAATGCTTTATCTTTGACTTTATGATAACTTTTTCCAATTCTTTTAAGGTAATAAACTCTCCATGAAAATAAAATAAAATATAACAAAAAGGCATACCAGCCTCCATTCTTGGTATTCTTAATAGCTTGCACTAAAAACAGTTTTATTGTCCAAAACGTCTTGTACAAGTCTTCAAACAAATAATATGCGATAAAGTAAATATGCAACACAACGAATACGAATATTCCACGCAAAAAAATCCAAACGCTATGGATGTACTGGAGAAAAGGAAACACCATAAAACTATCATTTTTTTAAATGCATATCTTTACGGGATACAGTTCTTATTGGGTCAAAGAGAAAACATTGGCATCGTATTCCTATTTCTCGTGCAATCCCCTTCTTGTGTAAGAAATAATTACCAAATCGCTTCGAGAAAACTGATAAGCCGCAGAGAACTCTTATAAATAAAACAAAACATACATTGCTTAATTTGGTTTTAAATCAGCGACCTTTACAAAGTACAGGATGGCGGCATTTATTTATAACTTTTTTCAATCGATATCGGGTTTTGAGCTTTCGGTGAGAATGTCCGAGATCAAAGTATTCGGTATCAACAGAAATATTAACATTTTAAAAGTGCAGAAATTAAATGATTTGATAAAATCCAGGGCAAGACGCCTTTCTTAGTAAATTTTTAAACACAAATTAAATTGCATATACGAAGTGTTCTTTAACCAAGTGGACTATTCATCTAAGTATAACAAGTACATCTCAGTATACATCTCGCTTTTAAAACAATATGAATTTCATAAAGCATTGATATAGTAATCACGTCAGAGGTAAAGGTTTGCATGAAACGTTTTATGTACAATAAAATGCGGATTAACCGTCTCCGCAATATCTGAAAAAAATCCTCTAATCATAACATATCCCCATCAGAAAACATTGTGTGAGACAACTTTACAATTAGAGCAAATCACTTTTGCTCAGAATCTAGGTCACATGTACCTAGATCAATTTACGTGACTATGCTAACAATAGTATATGAAAAACTAAACTAAACGCAAAGCGTATCGCAGATCGGTGCAATATAAAATACAGGCGAGAGTGATTTAACTTTACGAAACAATGTAATATCCCTCGAGGCGCTTTTGCATATCGTGGTTCATGAATGCAGACAAAGGTAGGTGAGAAACTGAGTTAAAAGCAAACACTAACACGACTGTTTACGCCAGACAGGTGGACATTAATTATTTTGAGGACAGAGATGCTTTAAAATGCGAATGAAATTGTGATTACGTGTGAGATGTTACATTACCAATCGCTTTACTATATTATTATAGTCGGTAGTTCCAATCTAAATTACAATCTAATACACGCATTATTATCCAGATTCTGACAAAGATAGAGATAGAGATAAAATAATTATTTACCATTTCAGTAAGTACAAACATCAAAGAAATTGCAATGACAGTCAAATTGTTTTTGTGTCATTGTTTATCAACATTGACTGATTGTTAAAATTCCATGATATTAATGCAAAAAGGTCTAGTCTTACTATGCAACTTAGTATTGTTGCTGATGTCGGTGCGGGCGTCAACTTTTCTTCACAAACCTTTAGGTACCAAGTCGACGGCATTGGCGTCATATTTTCTTTACAAGTTTTTCGATACTAAGTTGACGGCATGGACTCTTATTTTCTTCACACGACTTTCGTTTCTAAGTTGACGGCTTGAGCGTCGTCTTCTTTACAAGAATTGTTATACTAGGTTGACGGCATGGTCTTCATCCTTTCGTTACAAGACTTTTGGTACAAAGTTGACATTTTCTTCTAACAATATACCTTAAGCATTTGCAGACATTGCAAAAAGTAATCAGTTGCCAATATTTTCCGACTTGAAACATACATTTTATATCATTAATGTACACTTTTCATTCGTTGTGAATGTAAAGGTTGTCGCCATGTACGTGCAAATACTAACTGTTTGTTAAGTCAAATGGGTCCCAGAATGTAAATTTAAAATAAAAAAAATTGTATGTGGAGCAAAACAAAGCAAATAACAGCGACATATCTAAAGCTATCATGGTGAGATTCGCAAAGGTGTACACAGCCTTTATGACGTCATTGATAATAAGTACCATTCGATATTTTCTTTGGAAATGGATTGGTTTAAGTCCCACAGTAAACCGCTATAAGATGACGCGGTTTATCCTTTAACTTCGGCTTGACATTAGCTGTCGTCTCGTAAGCATGCTCCTTATTGACATCTGATTGGCTTCTTCCTAAGCATGCTCCTTATTGACATCTGATTGGCTTCTTCGTAAGCATGCTCCCTATTGACATCTGACTGGCTTCTTCGTAAGCATGCTCCTGATCGACATCTGACTGGCCTTTAAGCACTGCAAACAGACAGCGATTCTTACCTGTCATTCTTCTTTGACTAAAGAGGGATGTTAATGTGCTTATTAATCACTGCAATTCATAATTACACAATATATGTTCCGTTATTCAAGAATTGTTAGCTAACTTATTTCTACATATTTGATTAATAATGACCCATACTTTATTTGTACATATTCGACCAATAATGGCCCATAACTTCTTTGTACATATTCAACCAAAAACGGCTCATGAATAATACACATTAACCTAACCGTTTCGAGCGAACGATTTTGAAAATAAATCTTTAAGGTACCGCGTTGTATGAATATATTAAGCGATACGGGCAAGCTTGTATTTTATAATTATTTGGGGTAATCGGCTTAAGTTGGGTGCTTCCTTAAGACATTTCTGTCTACAGAGGCTTTAGAACATTCGGTCGACTCTGGTCCATAATAAAATAATTATGACAAACAATTTCCTCTAAATTATCGAGTTTTATAACAGTAATTTATTGTTCTGGACCGCCTCTAATAAATTGTTTAATAGCTGTCGGTTACTGTGACAGATTTTAAGCTTATCAAGGGAAAGTGACAATTTTAAATCGAACCAAAACAACTCCAGGATACGTAGCAGAGGGCCAGGAATCTTTGCATTCCACCCAGGGTACGTCGTTGTAAAGGAAGCTAATCGTCAAAGCGCGTTCTACGTGATATGCCAAGCTATCTGTTTCACAACCTGATAAACTACTTCCCTTGATCAAAGCGTTTAGTGTGCGGCTTATAGCGAAGTATCCTCTACTGAAATCTTCTTAGTTATTTACCTTCCCAATCCCTTGTTTTGGTAAACTTTACACTATTAGTTTAATAAGATTCTTCGTTAGTATTAGATAACTGGAAAGCTATATAGTGCGCCACCGTGATTCTGTGAGCAAATCAGGAATTCGCGAAATTAGATCACATTAAATTGATACAGCGCTGAAATCCTATTGATCAGAGATAATAGTACTAACGCCTCCATAAAAGAGGCTGTTGTGAGAATCATTATAAAAGTGTCGTGATGATTCCACAATGACTGCAATCAACAAGTAAAATCTGATAATCTTTGTTGTTCAAGATGAATTTCCTTTTACCTTGCATTCTCATACTTCCATATTTAAGAATTAGTTATTATTACTGTATAATTTCACCCCCAAAACATTGTACTGCGAAATGCACGAAGTTTACTTTATATAAATTATATCGATGCTACGCCTTTCCAGTTTAAATGGTTATATGTTTTACGAATTAATGTTAATAAATTTGGTGCAATTGTGGTTTGTAAAGATTTGCAGATGCAACAAGCATTAAAGCCGTTAGACGTGGTATATATATATATATATATATATATATATATATATATATATATATATATATATATATATATATATATATATATATATATATATATATCAGGTAGCACATGCAGATGTCGATAAGTTGACTTAGTCGTCTCTTGCGATTATTCCACGTTCTTACGTGTTTACCTATTGTGCTTTTGTGTTTCATTTCTGATGTTAATCCAGTTTCTTGTGTTTCCAGTTACTAGCTTGCTTGTTTCCTATACAGCAACTGACCCGCTTCTGCAGAAAACCTTAGTTAAGGAAAATAAAACAGTCGTCTATCTATCTATCTATCTATCTATCTATCTATCTATCTATCTATCTATCTATCTGTCTGTCTGTCTGTCTGTCTGTCTGTGTGTGTGTGTGTGTGTGTGAGAGAGAGAGAGAGAGAGAGAGAGATCTTACATCACGTCTAATCGTTTTAATACTTTTTGCACGTAGTACATTAACTTTTTGTTATTATATTAACATTATTTTGTTTGCATTTTTATCTTTTCATATTTCAAATTGTTGTACTTAATGTTTGCAAATATTTGGAAGGATTTATCTTGGTAAAGTTTGTGCGCAATTCTTCCAGTCAGTCAGTCATGCATGCATGCATGCATACATACATACATACATACATACATACATACATACATACATACATACATACATACATACATACATACATACATACATACATACATACATACATACATACATACATACATACATAGTGTGGTAGTTGATGTACTGTGCTGCTGAACATCTGACCAATTCCCTCCACTTGTCTCGATCATGTGCCAAGGTCTCTGTGTCCGCAAAACGTTTCGTGGTCCATTATGTGATGTTGTCAGTCCATTTTGTTCTGTCTACCTCTCCTTCTGCCATCCTGGACGCTGCCCTGCAGTACTGTTGTAGATAGACTGTTGGCTCTAGTGACATGACCATACCATTTCAGCTTTCTCTTTTTGACAGTGGTGAGGAGGTATTCATAGTGGCCTAATTTGTGCCTGATGGTGTTACGCACTTCGTCATTTGTGATGTGGTCCATTTAATATATGCCAAGGATGGTTCCGTGTCATCTCATTTCAGGGGCCCCGAGTGGCCGAGTGGTCTAAAGCGCTCTCCGTTACAGATCACTGCCATCTCACCTCTATATGCGTGGGTTCGAGTCTCGGATTCGGCTAATGTGTGTATGTGAGAACGTTTGCCATTATCTTCTCGTGGGTTGGCGGTTCTTTCTGGGGTTTTCTCGGGTTCTTCCTCCACCATTAATACTGGCCACCATGTATGGCCTATCTTGTGCTGAAAATGGCGTTAAACCTTACATCAACATCAACAATCTCATTTCAAGTGCCTGTATTCTTCGTTGTAATTCCATGACTCACATGAATAATGTAAAAAAGGATTGATATGACTAGTGCTCACAATTGACTGATTTTAGTTTTCAGATAGATATTCTTGTCTCTCCAGATGGGTCTTAGCTTTGCATAGCTGTCGTTGTTTGTGCTGCTGGTGACAACATTTCTTCTCTTGATCCCTCTTCAGTGAGTATGTAACCAATATATTTGAACTAGCCCACTGTTTCCAGTCCATGTCCTCTGACTTTAATTTGGCTGAGATTGGATTGTCACTATTAGTCATCAGTTTTGTCTTCTCGGCGCTTATCCCCATGTCAAATCTGGAAGATGTTTCTTCCAAGTTCTTCACTAAGGTGGCAAGCTCGTCTTCACTGCCTGCCAGCCCACCAATGTCGTCTGCAAAGCGGAGGCTGGTGATGTTACGCTGTCCAATGCTGACTGTCCCACAGTGGTCTTCCATTGCTTCGATCATGTAGCGCTGTAAGTAGATCTTGCAACGTGTGGGTGACAGGAGAGAACCTTGACGTATTCTAACTGTGTTTTGAACCAGTCCTCCACAGAACCGCGAGCAATTACTGCAGTGGTAGCCATGGCGTAGAGCTGCTTGCTCTTATTGGTCAACGTGTGACCCATGTTGTACTTCTTCATTGTGGCCAACAATGCCTCATGCCACACTCTGTCAAAGGCCTTTTTGAAATCTATGAATACATTCGTGTTGATGTTGCGAGTACTTTTCACACAGAATTTTGAGATCGAATATTTGTTCTGTTGTTGTTCTTCTACTCTGAAACCCTCTCTGTTCTTCAGCAAGTATTTAATCTGCTTGTGGTTTCGATCTGTTCAAGATAATCTTCATCAACACCTTAATTACTAGCATGGCTGATCAAACTGATAGTTCTGTACTTTTGTCACAGCTGGAGATTGCCATTTTTGGGGAGTGTTATAATCACATACATACATACATATATACATACATACATACATACATACATACATACATACATACATACATACATACATACATACATACATACATACATACATACATACATACATACATGCATACATACAGTTAGTGTAACTTATACTGACAGAAACATAGAGACAAAGAGTGATTAATTCCTTATACATACATAAAAAACACGAATGAATCATCATGACACCGAATGCTTACAATAATTTTTCATTCGGAACATATTCGGGCATTTCCGTCATTGATCAGACAAACACTTTAGAAATAATTCAACAGCTATACGTCATCTCTTATGTTAAACTCGAGTTAGATGACATGTCCTTGGCTGAAACATTCAATAATTTATTTTTACAAGTTTGAACAAACCTCAGAAAAAAATGTTTGTCTCAACTTGTACAAACGATAATATAATGGTATCATATTAACATGCATGCTTTACAATGCCATGAGTTCTCCTCTTTCCGGCGCTTTCGCGCTTTCGCCCTGTTTACACTTTATCACTCCGTCAAGCTATTTACTAGATGGAATTTTGTATTAAAGCCACGATATATTCTGATTGATATCAAATAAAAGAAAATAAAACCCGGTGCAAACACTAATTAACTAAACTTAAAAATGGGAAAGCTTTTCTTTCTCAGCCACCCAGGAGAATAAATTAAATGACTGGAAATGTATTATTATTATTATTATTATTATTATTATTATTATTATTATTATTATTATTATTATTGCTTTCACATTTAAAGTTTGGCTAATTTCTTTTGATTTCGTTTTCTTTTTTAGGACTGGTAGCCTTCCTCTGGTTTTGTAAGTACCTCCATCGGCAATCGATACCTAAAGATCAAACACATTACAATACCTTGCACCTTCGCACCTAACAAGTGTGTGTGGGGGGGGACACACACACACTCACACACACACACACACACACACACACACACACACACACACACACACACACACACACACACACACATTCAGCCATCCCATCCCATCCCCACTCCAGTAAAACTACTGCAACCTTCATTTTAGATTGGTGTTTAAAGCAAATAAACCACCACCTTAACAAAATCGAACCCAAGTTTAAGAAAACTTAATGAATTTGCTGGCTCAAATTTTCGTACTTAAATATATCCCGCCTATCCCTATTCATACCCTACCTTATGACAGAGAACCAACAAAGCGCATAACTTCCTGAAAACAAAGAAAGTAAAGTGATTCGTCAACATGTATAACTTCTTATGATGACCATAATATGCAGAGTTCACAAGAATTCACTAAAAACTGCAATTCACAAACTGTCACTTTGTTTTCAGCTGTACGACAAAATGGGCAATAACTCTTCTTTTTTTTAAATCACGGAGCACGAAATTTTTAAAAAAGCGCATCTTTAGAGGATAACAACAATATGTACCAATTTCACGGAGATTCTAAACCAAAACTACCGTTTGTACTCGCATATAAGTCGAGTATAACAGTAAACTGCACATACCCTAATTGTCCTTCGCATAATGCACCAGCAGATCTGGGACTATGCAGTTTGATAGGAATGAATAGTAGAATAAACAACATAAACACAGGTCTGAATGCGCATTATGCTATGGCATATCAGGATCTTTGTTGCTTGCAGTTCGACTAGACTTATAGGCGAGAATACGGTATAGACAAGCAGAACAGGATTCTGTTTTACATACAGGTGAAAGACAAGGACTAAATAATTATAGGAAAAATCGAAACGCACGGTGATTAGTCGGTTCAGATATCATGGCCATCCATTGCAAACTTGTTGTGTTCGCAGAATTCTGTTATACACTACTAACAGCTTAATTCATAACGATGATAACTCCAATAAAAAAGCAGTTTAAAATATAAAACAACAAATACACGACCGGCTTCATCAAAGATTGGGGGACCAGTTGCTTCCACAGCATGCTGTCATGCCATGCATTCGTCTACAGCACAACAAGGGCAATAACTCTTTATAAAATTATGGAAGGACAATGCTTGGTTGATATGCGCATCTTTAGATGATGACTATACCATGTACAAAGTGGACAGTATAATATTCGCATAATTCTGTCATACATTGCATCATATAAAATTGTGTATAAAATTCGCATAATTTTTTCATACATTGCATCATGGACGGTACACAATTTTGATAATTCTTTTATACATTGCATCATGGTCGGTACAAAACTCACATGATTTTGCATCATAGACTATAAAATTCGCATAATTCAGGCACACGTTGTATCATGAACTATGAAATTCGCATAATTCAGGCACACATTGTATCATGAACTATAAAATTCGCATAATTCAGGCACACATTGTATCATGAACTATGAAATTCGCATAATTCAGGCACACATTGTATCATGAACTATAAAATTCGCATAATTCAGGCACACATTGTATCATGAACTATGAAATACGCATAATTCAGGCACACATTGTATCATGAACTATGAAATTCGCATAATTCTGTCATAAATGTCATCATAGACTGTACACCATTCATATAATTTTGCATGATGGACAGTATAAAATTCGCACAGTTCTGTCATACATTGCATCATGGACGGTGCACAATTCATATTTATTTTGCATCATGGACGGTATAAAATTTGCATAATTATGTCGTAAATTGCATCATAGACTGCGCACAATTCACATATTTTTGCATCATGGTCTGTATAAAATTCACATAATTCTATCATACATTACACCAGGCTCCTTAAAATAATGGATAATAATTTTAACAACGATAAATGTGGTACAGCAGTTTGTTGAAGTGCGCATATGCAAATATTGATAATAACAACAGTATTTTGCGTCATGGAGTTCACTTAAATTTGTGAGATGAATTACGTTTACAATAATCTCATGCATTGCATAGATGCTTTGAATGTAAGTTGTTGTTTTTTAAAAGTCGAGGGCTCTTGTAAATTTTTCAGGACACAATGATTTGTTGAAATGCGCGTCGTCGTGTGCTAACCATACTATTAACCAACTGTCAGTGCAATCCATCAACAACTGCGGTACTACCTATGCTAGAGTGATCGCCATGCGAAATAACAGATGTGCATACGGAGTGATTTAAAGATTAACGTGTAGTCCCTCCTAAATCCATGGCGAGGGGATGTAAAATACTTGACCGACCCCTTAAGGTATGGTCTGTGTATTATTATTAGCAAAGCTATGCTTTACGATTATTTCCATATTCCCGTCAGAAAACCTGCACAATTATATGAAGTCGTCTTCCTCATGGCATGTGAACTTGCATGTTTGTCTTATTTATATCCCACGCGGTTCAGTAGTCTCCCTTAAGCAATGGCATGGTGTATATGTTTTTAGTCGGCCCTTATTCAGTGCAGTTTTGATTCGGCCCTTATTTAAGTACACTTATGCTGTAGTTTGCCTTTTTTTTGTCGAAACTAATTCTCTTAGCAGAATCGTTTCTTTTGTCATCCAAATATTTAAGTGATATTAGTAATTCTTGCCCTTCTGATTATGAAAATTTCTCATAACTAATACTATATACGATGTTATAACCACTTTGATACATCGTTATTTATTGAATATCATCTATTAATGGGTTTACTACGTGATCATTAAAATTGGACTAGGTGTTACCAAAGCTGTCTTGCCGTGGATTATTTTACAACTCGCTTCATTTCATCCGTCGCAGTCAATAGAATGTAACAATATCCCGCAGTTCATCGGCCTTGCAAAACCTCGGTTTTAGCCAGGGGCCTTCTACCCTACAATGCAAAATAGATCAAACAATACCCGTAATTAATTCTTAGGAGGACCGCTGTGTTGTGAGGGAATTAGGGTGGAATAGAATTTCTTTACCTTTGCATAATGGAGATTTAGATGGGATGATACTGCTTCAATTTCCTCACCGAAGTAGATTTCATGTTTTTCATGGTAGTTAATAGAAAATACTCAATCACCTCAAGGGAAAGGAAGACGTAAATTGGGGAGCAGAGGCAAGAGTTGAGAGAATTGAATGTCTTTGTCGAGAACATAAGCACCAGAAAGCTTGTGTTAGTAATAATCCTCACCTTAGCTCTACTGTGGTGTAAGCTGTGAGGGAGCTGTAACATTACGGCGTGTTCGTCGTGGGAAAGCTGTAAATGCCATTAGTTTAACTACTACTGGAATACTACACATGGAGCACGTTCTGCTAGGGTCCGTTACCTTCTTGAGTAGACCGAACGTCTGGTACCAAATTTGTTTGTTTAGTTGGGAATTGTTTCGCCCTTACACAAAATATACTTGAACGTTATACCCCCACCTCTTTCACAAGAATTAAAACAAGAATATAACCACACAACAATATTAAGTGATGCACACTTGGTCGTGGAAAATACTAGCTAGTCACAATTTTATGCTAGTTTTGAACAGTGTTCGCTTTGAAGAAGAAAAAAAGAAGAGGAAGTTGTGTTGGATAGTATATAAAGTGTATACTTACAGGACGTGATTGCTTTCTTACTTATACTTTGTCAGCTTTTAAAATTTCTTTTCAGCCACTGACTGGTTAGGTGGCCTAAGTTGTTAGAATGTCTTCATCGGATGATGGAGGTAACGGGTTCAAATCCCGACGGAGTCATGGCAGAGACGTATACAAATGATACAAGCAACTGCTTCGCTTGGTGCTCATCATTACGAGGTTAGTGTTAGGACTGGTCGGCCTAATGTGTCGAAATTGGACATAATGCGACCTGTCTGCGGCATGAGGCCCCGGTGCGATATGACTTGTTAAAGCTACGCTAAATTCCAAAAAGCAAACGCTCACCTAACATCTAAATGAATGTGAAGTCCGAAATAAAAAAAATATTTTAGGAAAGGAAAAACACATTCGTATACCTGTCTACAAAGACGATCCGTGAACAGGTGACAAACGGAATGACCGTCATCGATTGTAGTTCCTTCTACGAAGTAGGAGGAAGGTTATTATTGTAATACCCCAGACACTGATGCAGGCTATTATAAAGCCATGGGCTCCCGCACGTAGGGGCAATGGAGCACTTGCTTATTCCCCCGTATATCACCTCTGATCACGTTTTGTCCTATATCTGTAATTTTAATGGATGACAATTACATGTTTGCCCCTCCCCTTGAAAACTTTTTGCGGGTGCCCTTGTGTAATAACCAAGACCCTGACGCTAGCTCTTTTGACGCCTCAAACGCCGATACAGGTTGTTGTATTACCCAAAACGCTGACACGGGTAAGTAAACCTGAAATTGAGCCCCACAAAGCTGACGCAAGCTTTTGTAATACCCCAGAGGCTAACACATGCTATTGTAATATTACCAGACACTGACACAGGCCATTGTAATACTGATGACGCTGATGAGGGCTAAGAAAACATACAAGTATGGCCAATGTGCTGGCTCAGACTATTGTAACACCCGAGACGTTGATGCGGATTATTGTACTACCAAGGACATTGAATTAGGAAATTGTACAAGGGGCCCCGAGTGGCCTAGTGGTCTAAAGCGCTCTCCGTTACAGATGACTGCCATCTCACCTCTGTCTGCGTGGGTTCGAGTCTCAGATTCGGCCAACGTGGGTATGTGCGAAAGCTAGCCAGTAGCTCCTCGTGATACGGTGGTTACTTGAAAGGATTTTCCCGGATTTTTCCTCCACCATTAATACTGGCCGTCATGTATAGCCTATCGTGTGCTGAAAAATGCGTTAAACCCTACAACAACAACGGCAATTGTACTACCACAGGCACTGACCCAGCCTATTGTACTACGTCAGGCACTAAAGCAGGCAATTATTATAACACCCCACGCGATGTCGCAAGCTACTGTAATTCGCCACTCACTATAGCAGGATGTTGTAATGCCACACATGATGACGCAGGTTATTGTAATGCTGCAGACGCTGAAACAGACTATTGTAATGTCCAACGCGATGCAAGAGTTTTACATAATAATTTAAATTGATTATTTTAATCAATCGTTTTTTTTAAACATTTCAGTTGACACCAATTAATACATTACAAATGACAGGCATGGTTTCTCCAACAGAATGGTACATCTGTATGTTCCCTCTTCTCCCCTCCCCCATGACAT
Source organism: Unio pictorum (assembly GCA_030141615.1). Lineage (NCBI taxonomy): Eukaryota > Metazoa > Mollusca > Bivalvia > Unionida > Unionidae > Unio > Unio pictorum. Next base: position 1,400,534 of record JARLTB010000212.1, on the reverse strand, counting down.
ATATTAGCAACGAGTTGATTGAGGTACTTAACCCGTATTTGCTATATTTATCATAGATTTTATTGTATACAGCTCAATTAAAATTGGTACATGCAGCTCAATAAAAATTGGTTCAGGCGTCCAATTTTTTAAAAAATAAAAATATTATTCTTGTGGTTCCGTCAATCGAGCATATGCAGTTTTTGTATAGCCGTTCGCACGTATTGCTTTATCACAACGGCATATTTTTTTTATATTTTAGCTATGAAATTCAGTTTTTGAAATCTTTTAGGAATATTGTTGTTTGTTTTTGTTTTAACAACTTCGCCGAGTATTAATATTTTTATTAATCCAATGCAGTCTACGTAAACTTGCAGCGGGATAGCATCCCTTAATCCAATATAATCTACGTAAACCTGCAGTGAGTTAGCATATGTTAATTCAATCCAGGCTAATCACACCTGCAAAGAGTTAGCATCCTTAAATCCAATCCAGTCTACGAAAACGTGGAATGGGATAACGTCCTTTATAATCGAATCCAGTCGATGTAAACTTGCAGTGGGATAGCATCCCTTAGTCCAATCCAGGCTACGCAAACCTGCAATGAGCATCCCTTAATTCAATCCAGTCTAGGAAAACTTGCAACGGGATAATGTCACTTATAATCGAACCCAGTCTATGTAACCTTGCAGTGAGATAGCATCCCTTAATCCAATCAAATCTACGTAAACCTGCAGTGAGTTAGCATCCCTTAATGCAATCCAGTCTTCGTAAACCTGCAATGAGTTAGCATCCCTTAAACCTACACAGTCTACGTAAACCTGCAATGAGTTAGCATCCCTTAAACCTACACAGTCTACGAAAACTTGCATTGGGATAGCATCCCTTAATGCAATCCAGTCTACGTAAACCTGCAGTGAGTTAGCATCCCTTAAACCTACACAGTCTACGAAAACCTGCAATGAGTTAGCATCCTTTGATCCACTCCACTCTATGTAAACTTGCAATTAACAGCGTCCCTTAATCAAATCCCGTCTGCTTTAACTTGCTGTGGGATAGCACCCCATATAATCCAATACAGACTATGTAAACTTGCAATGGGATAGCATTCATTATAATCCAGTCCAGTCTACGCAAAACTGCAATGGGATTGAGTCCCTTATAATTACATTAAGACTACGCAAACATGCAATGACTTATCATCCCTTAATCCAATCCAGTTTACGAAAACCTGCAATGGGATAGCGTCCTTTAATCCAATCAAATATACGTAAACCTGCAGTGCATTAACATCCCTTAATCCAATTCTGTCTACGTAAACTAGCTATAGGATAGCGTCTTGATCCACTCCACTCTATGTAAACTTACAATAGAACAGCGTCCCTTGATCCACTCCACTTTTTCTAAACTTGCAATTGGATAGCGTCCCTTAATCAAATCCAATCTGCTTATACTTGATGTGGGATAGCATCCCTTAATCCAATCCAGTCTACGGAAACTTGCAATGGGATAGCGTCCCTTATACTGCGATCCAGTCTAAGTAAACTTGCAACGGGATATCCATTAATCCAGTCTAGTCTGACATAACCTTTTAATGGGATGGCGTCCCTTATAGTCCAATCCAATCTAAGTAATCTTGCAATGGGATAGCGTCCCTTAATCGAATCCAGTCTGCGTAAACTTACAATGGGATAGCGCCCCTTAATTCAATCGAGTCTACGTAAACTCGCAATGGGATAGCATCACGTGCCGGAAGAGTGATGTTTAAAAATGTCAGTCAGAATAAATGGAGCAAGTAGTATTATTGGGATTAAATTTAAAGAATTAATATGATATGCCACTGATTAATAAGCCTTGAAGGAACAATTTTGTCAACATATTATGTTGATATATGTAGGATGTAATGATAACTAAAATAATAAATTAAATAAGTGAATAAGGACACAAAATTAAGAAAAAACATCGTGGAGAATGTAATTATAAAATAAATATTTTTATTTATTCTCAGCATACAAAAACATACATACATACATACATGCATGCATGCATGCATACATACATACATACATACATACATACATACATACATACATACATACATACATACATACATACATACATACATACATACATACATACATACATACATACATACATACATACATACATAGAGGTAAAATGGGTTGAGATCATGAAATAATCGTATTAAAGTTTTTTTAAAAATGTCGAGCACGCATGGAACATGTTTTGATTTTTGGAGTTTGATAAGCTTCGTGATTTTTCAGATATTTTGCAGGCCTAATTGGATTATTCGAACTGTAGTCAGGGACAAATTAGGGCATTTGAGCTTTGAGATATGCCATTTTTGATCACATAACAATTGCCGTAGGTTATTTTCTAGTAAAACGAGACGGTTTGCATTATTTTGACACGAAATTACAATGTAATTAAAACAAATTAAGTCATTTGGCTGTCTACCGCCGTCCAGCTAATTAGGGCCTCGACGGTAACTTGGAGTATAAGTCTTACCCTAGCTTTGACGAACCGCTGTCCCACCTGTCACTCAGCCCAGCTCAGAACCCTATCGGGAAAAATAAGTTGACACTTTCACCTGACGGGCGCACCTGATGACAACATTTGGAGTAGAGCTTACAGGGTCTTAATGGGGGAGGATTATCTCTAACTACCTAGAATTCCACACATATTTACACCTTGTTTTGTGACTCAAGTGAAAATATAACTACTTAGGCAATAAACCTTACTGGTACATGTATATAGATAGTATAGATATATCCTACACGATGTTTCCTTGCTGTTAATTTTTCAACATAGTAGTTTTTGTTGAAAAGGGTTATAATTGATTTGATGTATCTGCAAACATGAAGCGAGTCAAGAATTATTTATCACATGTATTTACTTTTAAAATAATTTATGCGTCAGATAGGTTTTATCAGTTAAATCCGTTATGTTTACCTCGTATTATAAATGTTGAGTGTACAACGAGTGCGTAAATAAATAAAATATCCCGAGAAAAGGCGCACAATTATATGCTCTTTGAATAATTATTACGTCTTGAAAACAATCTCTCATTTGAAAAAGGACTTCATAAGCAAAATTCACACATAAAAGAACACATTAAGGAAGCATTTAAAAGAAAGGATCCAACTTGTTTTTAATATACGCTTTTTCATATAATATATAATATACTTATCACAAACTATTTTAATCCTATGTGTAAATTTTCACAGTAGTTTATAGTTTAGTTAGTAATGTATGTAATGAATATTAATGTATTAGTATGGTTATTTTTATAAAGAAATAAATAAAGAAAAATATTGAAAGAAATGACAAGGATAAGAAATAGAGAGAGGAAAAGAAAACGAAAGACAAAGAGAGACGGAAAATATAGAAGGATGTCTAAAACATGCATGCGTGAGTGGATCTGTGATTTAGGCTTTTAACGTAGCTTTAAAAAAAAAAGAGTTCAGTCATGTCTGCAATGTGGCAGTCTATAGTGATGTCTAGCACTGAGGTATCATGTCGCAGAAACGTAGCATAACGTCACACCCGATCACATTATCTTGATACCAGGTCGACCAGTCCTAACACTTACCTCTCGATGCTGAGCGCCAAGCGAAGCAGCTACTAGTACCATTTTTGTAAGTCTTTGGTATGACTCGGTCGGGAATCGAACCCGCAACTTCCCGCATCCAAGGCGGTCGCTAAAACGTTTTTAATTAGAGTGCGTTTTTTAGTTTTGAAGTGTTACATAAGGGTGTCCTGAATTGAAATATCATTTAGCTGAAGCGAAAATCCGTTCTTATAATCATAAAGTGTAAGACTATTTTCAAGTCTTGGCCGTATTGAAGTATATCTCTCTAAGTAATTTAAACTCATTTCAGTAGATTAATAGTACTGACTTTCAATTTTATTTTACAATTGTTATGACATTAACGGCAAAGAAGGAACTCGTCCTAATAAGAGAGGCAAAAGTAGATTACGCCACGAAAACAAAACACTTATTGACCATACATTCGTGAACTTTTATCCGTTTGGTATTGTACGAAACCTCCAAGCCGTACAAATTATTGACTTCAGTGTGTTCTTATGGATTTTATCCAGTCTGGCGGGCATTTTATATAATAAACTCCAAAGAAAAACAGTGTACAAATTAGGATTGAAGTATTGCCTACATTGGAAGAAAACAAGATTAGGCCTCTGGTGTGTGTACACAGGACACAAGCATCGCCTAGACTTTCAGGAGTTCTTCTACGCAGAGCAATTAAATTGGGCATGCGCCAGATTTTCGTCTTGTTATTCCTGATGGAATTAGCGGCGGAGTACTTTTTGTTTGCAGCAAGCTTGCCTGTTCGATTTATTTCTTTTCCATTGAGTTATAATTTTAGTCCAAGCTTCGCTGTAACGAACAGTTAAAACAAAGTAATTGTAAGAGTTCACAAAAGTTTCAGACATGTCGCTAGTTTATATATGGTACTGGTTTAGACATGTACTGATCTAGGCATGTACTGGTTTAGACATGTACTGGTTTAGATATGTACTGGTTTAGACATTACTGGTTTAGACATGTACTGGTTTAGACATAACTGGTTTAGACATGTACTGGTTTAAACATTATTGGTTTAGACATGTACTGGTTTAGACATGTACTGGTATTATTGAGTATGGATTGGTTTAGTGTAATCGAAGTAGGATTCATTTGCGAAGAATATGGAGAAGGGAGGAGGAGATAAATCTATGTATTTGTTTGGAAGTGTTTATCTGAGACTAGAATTATTCGTTGCAGTTGAAATTCAAATATAATTTGTCCAGAGTATGCTTATTCGTAGAGATTCACTTTAAAATCATATTTGGGGATTTTTTTTAAAGTAGTTGCACTCATTCGTTGCATTGTAATGCTAAACTAAATATTTATAGGTACAGTTCCAGAGTATTCATTGAATCCTTATGAAGAAAAAATGTGTAATTTGGGGGAACTTTTTTCATTCGTGGCATATGAAACACCGTTTCGGGTCGTACTGAAGTGAACATGTAATCGTATGGTTCATGAAAGATACCCAGGAACCACAATCCACCAAAAATCGTCTTTAAAATTTACTTATGTGACTACGACAATGTCGTTATAAAATCAATTTTATTTTCTTTCCTTTATGGAGGAGAGGAATGGGGTGTGTTTTACAGGAAAGATAAGAAAGCCTATTCATTGTGATATAATTATAAACCTAGAGTAATCATAGGAAATTTTGGATCGTTTTAACAAAACGCATACAGTTATTACACTTCACGCATACAGTTATTACACTTCACGCATACAGTTATTACACTTCACGCATACAGTTATTACCCTTCTAGTGCTGGAGTCTATTCCCAGAAACAGCACAGAGTTCGGATAGACTTCCGGCCCTGGGAGAGGAGGTTACTTAGATGGTACAGCCTCTGAATCATGATACAGGGGTCACGAGTTTGATATTTGCCAAGAATTTTTCATGTCGGTTATATCAGTGTATCTTCGGAATACACTTTGCTTCCATTTCCTCTACATGGCATAGCGAATGATGTATTCAAAATGCCTATAAAACGAACGGAAACAAAATCCTGTTGGTGCCAATAATCGTAGGTATAGCTCCTTTGGCATCTGTCTATGAAAATGTTTGGTCAGAATATTTAGCTATGGCTCTTTAGGAGCCTTGTTAACTTTTCATCACGTGATAGTTATAGCTAACCTGAGAAAATCCACCCCTATTGCCTCTTAATCTTCTTCACTTTGGGGTTTACTTTGTCTGCTTCCTGAACTACTGAACGGCAAATGTCGTAATAGTCATTTGGGAAAGAATTAATATATTGTTACACGCACAGGGGTATTCATTTATGTTTCCATGGCACCGAAGACCAAATACTCGCACAAATTAAAAACGGGATGCTGTCAAATACTCATACTCCAAATTTATTACAATATTATTGCATTTAATTGGAAGTGTAATAAAACGGCAAAACGTAAAGACCTATATCTGCCATCACAAAATGCGCCGGCAAATCAGAGTCAATACAGTTGGTTGTGACCGATCCATAGTTCAAACAATATAAGTATTATGCCGACAGGCACGACTAATAATACAAACAACTTGAATGTTGTGCTGGCAGACCTGGGCATATTGGTGTTAGGCCTAATCATTAGAATCATTAGAGAAAAATTGCCAATATATTTGCCAGCAGATTTGTGTATGTAACAGTTGTTCTAATGGTGTTATTTTATAATCTTTTTAGTTCGATCGTATTTATACGCACGTATAAATTGTATCCAAAAAGGCTTTAAAAATGGCACCCGTTGATGGTAATCAATTAAAAAACGTAAAATAAAATAAAAGCACTGTCAAAAGGAAAAAGGTGCTGATCTGTTTATAGGTCCTGATTTCCAAAAGAAATAAGAAAACTCAGAACATTCCATTGTAGAAAAGGCTATCCTAACAAAAACACATATATACATATAGCTGACAGACATATAGCAAAACACTAATAGCATACACAGAAGACAGGGTACCCCTAGCCAGGGTCAAACAAACAATTTAGGGAAGGAACCAAAGAAAAGGTGGAACTAAAACCAACTCTGAGGTACCGCCATATAAAAACATTAAGGGAAAAGGAAAAAATACCCCTTTCAAAGTATTGTATAATCCCGATGGGAAAAAATTTAAGTTAGAACAGATTAAATGGAAATAAAAAAACAATATAAACAACACTTCAGGGGGAACACATCACACATGAATATAACCTTTTCTGAAAGGTGGGGGGGATCTGTCTGGTGCCCACCCACCCCACAAAAAAAAAAAAAATAAAAGAGTTGATAGTAATCAAACCTTTGTACAGGTAGCTTATCAAGAAAAGCTGCCCTCCCTTTCCGCATGAATTAAGTATGATATACCTTCCCCCCCCCCCCCAAAAAAAAAATTTAAACTTGATGGGGACTTGGTCCATCCGACAAGTCATGCATTGTCTAGTACACCTCTAGCAAAAATCATGGACACTAACTCATTTTGTTTTGCATTAAACAGGTTTTCACACTAAACAGGTTTGACTTCACATTGCGTTATAGTTATCTAAAGCAACTTTTGTTCATAAAATATATAATACGATATGCATGTGAAACTTTGAGTTTCACTTAAGTTGTGTATAGCTTTGACTTTAAACAAAATAGCGCTTAAATGTTGAATACTTACACTTCATTTTACAATATAATAGCTTTACATATGTAGAAAAAGTTTCATCTCATTGGAAAAATACATTAATATTTTTTCTACTTTTAAGGATGGTGTTATTTTTTTCATTAGACGATGTATATCTTGTTTTGGTTTTGTATATAGTTTGTTTTGTGTTCGTTTATGTTTTCTTCAATCTTGCTTTATTTCCTCACAATAATTCATATTCACTTTTGTATTACCTGATGGTGGTCTATTTTAAACAGAATTAATACGAGGGTGGGTCTACTCTTGAGGTACGTTTAGGACTTCAGGGTCAAAGGTTATAATCGTCAGGAGATCAGAAGGAAATTGAATTCGTTCTGATTATGTTTTGATTTTATGATACCGTATAATCATTTATGTCTCAAATCAGTATACAGATAACAAATGTTATAAAAGTTAATCTAGCATTACTTTCAGATAATCCAAGCAATATACGATATAATGAAAAATTTATTTATATAATTATATAAAAATTATAATGATTAAATCCAATTTGAAGATCCGTATTACCTCCACCTGGTTTTATCGATTCAAAGTGCCGAACTGGAAATTTAGTAAAAGAGATAGAGTTTCGATATAATTTATGCTTTTATCAAGAAGCACACATCAGCACATATCAATAAAATAAATACAAGCTTGGACCAGAAATCCATTAATCGTCCCTTTGAAATATAGCTACACAATTAACACTACTTTAGTGAGTGGCCAAAAGTTGAGGTTTGGTAAGAACGTGCAAATACTGTTGAATAACAGTTTCCATCTAAATTATTCCCTCAGGTCGTGTTCTAACAATTTGAACAATGCTTCTCACAAGTCTATTTTTAGTCCAATTATCCCTTGGCACACAAAAGCAAGCTCGCTACTATGTGCCAACTGGATGACTGCATTAGCTTATACACAAAGCGGTTTATTCAGTAATTGTGTATACGTTCCTAGTCAGGTTGGTTATGTAGTTTTTCTTGTGAACATTGCTCATTTGATAATTTCATAATCAGCATCTATTGTGTGTATCGCTCATTAAATTTCATATTTCGTCCGATCCTGGCTTAATGAGCTTACTGGTATCATTGTATGAATGTATTAAAGCTTCCACCAAAGCCTTTTCATTGGGGCCCAGAACGTATTGTAGCACCGTGAAAAATCTATATTCATTGCTATTCACGTCAGTGAAAAGACTTAGGGTCCTATTATCTCCTATAACAAAATATATTGTTAGAAATTTGAAAGAGACTTTTCTTATCATGTTACATATTAGATTGACCATACATTGCTTAAAAGCGCCTGAACAGTCATTGAAATAGCGTAGAATAAAGTTTTGTTGATAGTGCAGACGCGGGAGGACTAGCACGTTTTAGAGTGTAGAGAAGCAGTTTTAATGTCAGTCGTACGGTTAGATAGAGGGAACGTGTTTTCTTTGAAGATATGAAAATGTGTTTATTGTTATCAACAGTTTCTGTGCGAATGGATATATCTAAATAATGTTTCTAAACGCTACGCTGTACTCTACTGTAATGAGCCAACGCGGTAAGTTCTTCCACTCCTAATACTGTTGATTTAGTTTGTCACTGTAATATACATGCATTTCTGTTTTTAGTAAAGAAGAAATGGAGTTACACTTCGTGAACGTTGGAGGAAATCGCGCTCGATTTGATCTATAATTAATGTAGATTTCAACCGTGAAGTCTGTCTGCTTAAAGTTGAGTGTCAGATTTACAAGTCTAGCTGCTCAACCTAGAGTATCGTACTTCCTACGCGGTGATAACATCGTTATTTAGTTATTCCCATCCCTTGCGGGCTTGTCGACCTTGGATATTTTTCCTGCATGTCGTAAGAGGCGGCTAAAAGAGGCATACCTTTTGCCCTATGGCACGTTCCTTGACACTATTCGGCTTGAGAAGGAATTGGTCTCGTTACATGAGTATGGTTTATACCACAAATTTTGACTTCGTCTTTAAAAAATACCATATTTTTTGCATTTGTCGTTGTTTTCTGTTTATAGGGTCCATTATAAAACAACTGGACACTATATATTGACAGGATTGTACTATACAATAAAACTATATAAAAATAGTTTTGATGTCGAAGGTGACGTATAAACTGGATTAAATTCAATCGGAAATATGCAAATACGAACAAGTTCATAGGTTCACGAAACAACTTTTCGTATATCAAAAATTTTCTCTATAACTTCTCTGCTTTATGGGATGCAGATCTAAAAGAAGAAAATAATGACTTATCAGAAATTGTATCGCATTCTATAAACACTGTAGACTATTATCTATCAGGTAAAACAGAATTTTGTCTGTCACATCTCATTGTTGACATATGTTGTCGTTCCGGATGATTGATTTATGCCAACGATTATGAACACAACATATATATCAGCATAGCAGTTTCAGCTTTTAGTAGGAAATTGCAGTTTAAACCAAGTTTAATTGATTATTCCTGGACAAAGGACACAATGCTTTATGTTTGAGCATGTGCATCAGATGACATACATACATACATGCATACACACACACACACACACACACACACACACACACACACACACACACACATACATACATACATACATACATACATACATACATACATACATACATACATACATACATACATACATACATACATACATACATACATACATACATACATTTTATCTTTTCTTTCCTAAATTTTAATTTACCGTTGCATATACAGACAGAAACATTGAGAAAAAGAGGTAATTAATTATATAGGTAATTCGTTAAAATTACGTTAGTTTAAACCACATGTATATTGGTAAGTAGATATATAGGTAAGTAAGTATGTTGATTTGTAGATAAAGTCACATGTAACAATCTTATTTTCAGTATAAAAGAAAACATAGCAAAGAGGCGATTTTCTAAACGTGAACTCAGCTATTTCATCAATTGTCACGGTCTGTTTCTGTTATCAATATTTGATCTACGTATGCGACTAGACAAGTAACATCTTGTTAAAAGTGATAGATACGAAATAAATAATTTAAAGAAGAACCCGCTAATTTTTTATAAAGTTATTCTATGGATTTATATTTAGAAAGTTATATTTTAGTTCGGAATTCTGACCAGTAATGTAATAATCGATTTTGTCTGCTTTAAGTCTTGACAGTTTTTGTTCATTTTCGTTCTCCATTACTTATATATTATATATTTGTAATATCTGTGAATATGTAATGTTTTTTTTGTAATTTAATTTTATTCTTCTTGTGTACTGTAATAAAAAAGCGATGAAATATAAATCACATAAAAGAAATATATATATATATATATATATATGTGTATATATATATATATATATATATATATATATATATATATATATATATATATATATATATATATATATATATATATATATATATATATATATATATATATATATATATATATATATATATGAAAAGAGCTTTTATTATGATAGGACTCTGGTTTTCATACACCATCAGCACCATCGATTTTATTATAACTATTATTATTGGCGTTATATCAGCAGAGAAAACGAAGATGATGATGATGTCGACGCGACATTAATAATAATAATAATAATAATAATAGTATCATCATCATCATCATCATCATCATCATTATTATTATTATTATTATTATTATTATTATTATTATTATTATTATTATCAATAGAGAGAGAATACAATTAGAGACATGAACTCTTAGATCTATTTGCATAATCCGATGTATCAGAGTAATTTTTAATAGCATTTCTACAAAAAGTCCAAAGTCCTCTTTATCTCTGTATGTCTGTCTATCTGTGTGTCTGTTCTCTCTCTCTCTCTCTCTCTCTCTCTCTCTCTCTCTCTCTCTCTCTCTCTCTCTCTCTCTCTCTCTCTCTCATATCTAGCCTTATCCATTAGTATGGATCAGGCTGAAGTAAAAAGACCGTTATATTATTGCGCGGATAATGGATCTGATGTGTGAATCGAAGTATGATTAACATAAATTATCATCGATAGAAAACCCCAATATCAATTAAGATAGTTTAACCTTAATTCCAGCAAAGACGTTGTTAATGTTCCTTTGACAGGTCTTTGAAAGAAAGAGAAAAACAGAAGTCAATAAAACAAAAATGAAAGCTAAAACTTCATATGTCTGTCGTTGCAGGATTTATTCAAACATTTGATAATAATTGTTTAAAATGGTAAATGAAAATTCCTTTTAATTTCTTCAATCAATGAAATAATAAACTATATGTGCGGTACATAATCTGCTTACAAATTTAAGATTTGCGAATAAAATTTTCCCTTTAAACACGAAATTAAAAAAAAAAACAATCATTGGATACGAATTAAACAGGCCTGATTGTCAATAAAATAATTCACTTTTGCAGGAAAAAGTAAAAAAAAATACGTGTTTGCTTTCTTCTTCAGATCTTATACGTTGCATCTACACATATTTGACCTATATAAAATCATAGACAAATGCATTAATTGATAAAATAATATTTATCTTTCTTTTAACATGATCATTAATAATTTTGTATCATCTAATATTGTTGCATTATTTTATGGATATGTTATTTTTTCAAAAACTGTCGTAAATCATTAATTCTACATTGATGTTGGTGCCACTTTAAAATTTATTTGCTTCATAAAAATAGACAATTGTTGACGAATGGGGTTGCTTATATTTACCAATGCCATGAATTCTGCACTCTGTTCTGAATTATTGGGATTAACTTAGATCGCAGTAAAACTGCAAATGAAACCAATTGTTTTGTCTCTTTCTCATACAAACTTACATACTCTCAACCGCATTGAAGAAGTGGACCTTTGACCAAGATGTAAATAATTAACATCAGACCTTATCCAAAAATGTATGATCTCCCCCACTCCTTCCCGTATCAAATTGAAACAGTTATATAATCGGTAACCAACCAAAACAAACCGTTCACGAAATGTATTTGATAACGCTTTTTTGATCTATAAGTATAGAGAACCAGTGATTGAGTATAGAGAATCAGTGATTGTCCATTACTAACGTTTCCCTAATAATGCTACTGCCATGCTTAGGTACAGCTAATATCATGTGGTTCAAATTAAATTTCATTGGATATTATACAAACTTTACACTGTTCTTCTAGGTTTAGCCTCATTAGTCGTTATGAGATGCAGGTGTAGGTTTAACACGATGTCTATTTATCTATCTATCTATCTCTCTCTCTCTCTCTCTCTCTCTCTCTCTCTCTCTCTCTCTCTCTCTCTCTCTCTCTCTCTCTCTCTCTCTCTCTCTCTCCGTCCATCCATCGTTTTGTTTTATATCTTTCTCATGCAAGCAGAAATAAATTGATCACATAAAACGAACGAGACATTTGAACAAGAACTAAATAATTAGGATCAGACATAGTACAACAGTTTATGATCCCCCCCCCCACTTCCCGTATCAAATTATGATCAGTAACCGACCGAAAATCCAACCGTACACAGATAATTTATTAGAGAAACTTTGTGATCTATGAGAATACAGAATCAGTGATTGTCCATTACTAATGTTTCCTTAAGAATTTTGATTTCCGAATTTGACCAAGCTAATATATTATATTTCAAATAAAATTTCATTGGATATTATAGGACATTTATACTGTTCAACGATTACAGAACTCGTTAGTTGTTATTAAACAGCAGGTGAAGGTTTTACATGAAGTCTACTTTGATCGTAGTTATCTATCTCTCTATTCATCCACTCGTCCAACCATGCATGCATCTATGCACCTATCCATCTTTTTATTTATTTTTCTTCTTTTCACTTAAGTTAGTTTTGTATTTCTGACCTGATAAATGTATATTTATATGTTAGGAATATTTTCCTAATAATGCGGGATTTTATCTCTAAGTGGTTTTGCAGTGTATGAGAGAGAGAGAGAGAGAGAGAGAGAGAGAGAGAGAGAGAGAGAGAGAGAGAGAGAGAGAGAGAGAGAGTACTCTGTGATGTCTTCCAGAAACAATGTACATGAAAATTTTTATTTATTCTGCTTGAGTGTCATATATTATACACAATTTTAACAATTCCTAATTTGGGGGTTTACATTGGCTAATTAGAAACCAAAAATAATTAGATGATTTTGTCATTTCCAACTGATTTACCACCAACGATAGTACTATTTATGTCCGTGGGGTGTACTCTATTCTAACTATCTCGAGGAATGTCACAGTTTGTCTTGAAAGAGCTTTCAATTTTCGCGATGCTCTTAGGGTTTACATTTATTGCAGTTTAATAGATGTTTTCCTAGGTATAATTCTATGTCACCTCTACGGCTTGGGACAATGTAGACACAGTTTCCTCACATATAATTGATGAAATTGTTTGCTTGTTTAAACATCGTTTATCAAAGGTGATTTTTCTCCTGTGTATGATTTAGAGAAACTAATGATTTTGCCAGCTGATAGATTCTAAAACAACTTAGGTATTTTTTTAAAGTTGTTGATAATTCTACTTTGTACATTGAATATCAAAAATAAAATACAATCAAGTCAGAATAAAATCAATATTGAGGATAAGGCCAATGAACCTCTACAGACATTTAGCCATGTTTTGCATTTTTCGGAATCGCTCTTTCTCATTTATATCGTATGTATGTATGTATGTATGTATGTATGTATGTATGTATGTATGTATGTATGTATGTATGTATGTATGTATGTATGTATGTATGTATGTATGTATGTATGTATGTATGTATGTATGTATGTATGTATGTATGTGATATACAAGATACAAGGGATGGGTGGATGAATGGTTGGTTAAAGTGTAAAGACACACAACAGCACATCAGTGTGTATTGCGTGCACAGGCAATATAAAATAATTGACTTAACCAGGGATAGACCTCGACCTCTTCCTCAAACCGGTCCAGGTAGATTCGATCCATGGACCTTTGGGTTGTGGGTCTGGCACTATACCTGAATATGTAGACGGATAGATGAATATATGGATGAACATGTCTGGATAGGTAAACAGACACATGCAAAGTTTAAGCACATACACCTTTCAGTTTTCCGCACTTTCGAAAGCATGATTTGTATTAAAGACAATGATACTGTTGTGAAGTATGCACATTATTTTCAAAATATTGACGTGTAGCAGTTCTTTATTTATCTTTAAAAAAATTAGCTTTCATATATTTCAAGAATTTCTACAGTTTCGTAAGGTATCACATGAACTTAGTGATGCTAAACAGCGTTGTTTTAAAACGATGAATTATATCATTGAATGATTTTAAAAGAGTCTGGATATACCTTAGATTTTTTCGGAACAAGTCATTGGCTTACGTATATCGAATCAAATATGTGAACCCAAATACATTTGTGTTACATTCGAAATGTCACAATTTATACCGAATGTTTTATTCAACTACGTGTCAATCTGTAATCAAACAGGATAGGAATTTAATCATCTCGTTAGAAAGCAGTGTTTCTAAAACGCAAATTTCACCTGAGACACGACACGAATGTCTATTGTGATTGTACTGAAATCTATTATGATAACATTACATTTTGAATCAATTCACCGTGACCAGTTTTCTATGACGCCTCTTAAGATTAGAAGTTGCCCATCTATTTGTTGACGTTGAATTCATAGAATAGTTTTTTTTTTGTTTTTTTTTAAAACTATTATTTTTGTCATTGTAATAAGGAATGACAATTAGAGAATAGTGTTGCATCTATAAGCACCTGTATATAAAAGATTTTTTAATTTAACAATCAAGGTGATTTCCTGTCTTGAAGAAACAGGATGTTTGTATATAAAAAGTCAGTGTACATGCAATTAGTTTCACCTTTTGCCCTTCTAATTAGCACATATACAATGGTTATGTACATAACGCAGACATTAAACATGTATTAAAATCCATTTCAAATTCTGCGTTATATCTTTATATGGGATCAAAAAATAATTATGAAAAACAATATTTTAACCCTTTGTTTTCTTGTTTATGGATGCAAAGAAAAAGTTATTAATTAATTTAGAAATTATATATAATTATACATCTATATATTTTTCATTTCCTGATTAAAACATTTATATGTTTATACTGTACGTGATCATTACACATTAAATGGTATTTTAATAATATGTATGTTTTTTTAAAGTAAATACTGACGCGATCGACTCATCAAGTAGTCGCTAATGCCTTCTAATTTAGAGCATTTATTTTAAAAAATTGAATAGTCCTAATGTAATACACTATTGACAATATAGACTTGAATCGTTTTAATATTGTCACGTATAATTCACCTTTGACAATATAAACACTGGACAATATAGACTTGAATCGTTTTAATATTGTCATGTATAATTCACCTTTGACAATATAAACACTGGACAATATAGACTTGAATCGTTTTAATATTGTCATGTATAATTCACCTTTGACAATATAAACACTGGACAATATAGACTTGAATCGTTTTAATATTGTCATGTATAATTCACCTTTGACAATATAAACACTGGACAATATAGACTTGAATCGTTTTAATATTGTCATGTATAATTCACCTTTGACAATATAAACACTGGACAATATAGACTTGAATCGTTTTAATAGTGTCATGTATAATTCACCTTTGACAATATAAACACTGGACAATATAGACTTGAATCGTTTTAATATTGTCATGTATAATTCACCTTTGACAATATAAACACTGGACAATATAGACTTGAATCGTTTTAATATTGTCATGTATAATTCACCTTTGACAATATAAACACTGGACAATATAGACTTGAATCGTTTTAATAGTGTCATGTATAATTCACCTTTGACAATATAAACACTGGACAATATAGACTTGAATCGTTCTAATAGTGTCATGTATAATTCACCTTTGACAATATAATCACTGGACAATATAGACTTAAATTGTTTTAATATTGTCATGTATAATTGACAATATAAACACTATGGACAATATAGACTTGAATCGTTTTAATATTGTCATGTATAATTCACCATAGACAATATAAACATTGTCGACAATATAGACTTGAATCGTTCTAATAGTGTCATGTATACTTCACCATTGTCAATATAAACACTGTACACAATATAGACTTGAATCGTTCTAATATTGACATGTATTGCCAATTTAAACAAGAACCTTTCTAGTACTGTAAAATACAATATACCATTGATGATATAGACTGTAAACTTTCCAATATTGTCATGAATAATATAATATTGACAATAATAACATAAATCGCTCTTGATTGTGATAGAGATTATGATCTACCATTCAAATTCTTTAATCATACCAGTCAGTAAGTTTTATTTCAAAATTTCCGTTAACAAAATACTTGAATTGATTATTTCTCATTATTTTCTGATTTTTTTTAAACCACTGAAAATGTTAACACACTAATACAAAATTTGATATAATAATATCTTTCGAAATTTATTTTGCGATTTTCTTTTCTTTCAACGCGAAGATGGCAGTTAAATCGACATTTTGTTTACCTCATAACCCATGTCTCCATATTTGCGAATTTTATACTATTTTCGTAAAGAATAAAAAATAACTACACCTTTCAAAAATGTTGTTAATATAGATCAACACTATTAATCTACATTCCTAACAGATAGCGTATTAAATGAGACCGTTTGAAGGTATAATTTTCATGTATTAATGTAATTTAATATGATTACTCCTAAAAGTACTCAAAAGTATCTCTTCATAAGAACGATTTGTATAAGACATCAGTTTAATAGTTTCTTTTAACGTATTTATTGTGATACTACTTGAATGAAATTTAGATTTTTTAGAAATGTATTTTAAAAAAAGAAATATTTGGTATCCTAGCGGTTTCTTGTGATCACTCACTGTCTCGTACAGTATCTAGGTAGTTTCGGCGCCATTTCTTAAAATTGTGTTGACCTTTGTGATTGGCACCTGAGTTGAATAGCTCGTGGTTCAGTTGTCACACTAGCACCTGCCCACTGACCCTTTCAGGCGAAAAAAACTGTATGACAGAATCTCACGTCTTTTGCGTTTGGCACGCCCCTAATGACACCAGCTATCAGTAATACTCCATGAGCCGATTTACTCAATTGTGCTTGCCAACAATAGGTTGCTATCCATAAGCTCCGCCTACCCGGCTTAACACATTAAAGACGTACTGAGCTGAATTTCACCAGTTTACCATCGTTCTGGCATTGACATTGGCATGTCTCAGGGATTTCAATGAATGCGCTATTCTGATTGGTTGAATGCGCGTCATTTAGCTTTCTGGCGATCAATAGCACATGGACTTGTATACAGTATTAGCAAAGGAACAAGCTGTGTTTTTGGAAGACGACATTGTGTGGACCCTGTGAAAGCAGTGACAATTTATCACTAACTACCTCTTTTAAACCGTGGACAGTTGGCTATTATTGTGGATGTGGTACGATTATATGACATTGTAGATACATTTGTTCATCTGAAAAAAAGTGTTCAAGTTTGAAACAATGGAGACTGACCTAAGCATGAAGCATTCACCTACCCTATCTCCAAGTTCTCAGGCCGGGTTAATGTCACAGCAAACCAGCTTAAATCAGAATGGACAAAATAACCCCGGACAGCAGCAACAACAGTCCCAGGGGAACAATAGTAGCAGCAAAAACTCAAATGCAGATAGAGTCAAAAGACCGATGAATGCGTTTATGGTGTGGTCTAGGGGACAAAGACGCAAAATGGCTCAGGAAAACCCGAAAATGCACAACTCTGAAATAAGCAAACGGTTAGGTGCGGAATGGAAATTGCTGTCCGAAACAGAAAAGAGACCTTTTATTGATGAAGCCAAAAGACTACGAGCGATTCATATGAAGGATCATCCAGATTACAAATACAGACCACGGAGGAAAACCAAGACTTTGATGAAAAAAGACAAGTACGCTCTACCCGGAATGGGACCTGGCTCACAGCTTCAACAAGTAGGAAGAGACCCTACTAGTATGTATGCAATGAATGGGTATATGCCGAACGGATACCCTATGATGCCTACAGATCCAAATGCTTACCACCAGCAGATGCAGCAACACATGGGTGCCCTACAGGGTCAATATGGACAGTACATGACTCAACCCATGGCAGCGGCGGTGCAAATGACATCAGGCTCATATATGAATGGTAATCCTTCATATCCGATGTCCATGGCATCTTGGCCCCATCCCAGTCAGGTGAAAAGAGAATCGAACACACCCCAGGGAGGCGCACCCACGGGACCGACGCGGGTGGCCCAAGGAGATTTGAGGGATATGATAAATATGTACTTACCCCCGGGAGCTGATGGTTCAGATCCAAGTGCTCAACAGAGGTTACAACAGATGCAAGGACATTATGCCCATGTAGTAACGTCAGACGGAGGTGTGAACAATACAGTGCCTTTGACGCACATGTGAACGTACAGTATTTATATGTGTGAGTGTGCTTATGTGTTAGATGTGAACCCAACATCAAGCTCATTTTACGGAATTCAGAAGGACCATTGCTGTTGCCTAAACACGGTATGACACTTGTTCCATAGAATCTGTGACAATGAAACAATTCACCATTTTAACTGCCGTTTCATAGATGTCTATGGGTATGACAATGGTCTATTTAAGTTAGTCTTTTTTCACTCAGCATAAAACAGCATTGTATCATAACAATTATTCTAATTAATTCATTCATATGTGAAGACTAGCATTTTATCACATTCCCTGTACGGGGAAAAATGTTCATTTCATATAATTTATTTAAAATTAGAAGAAAGAAATCACTTAATGGATTTTTCTTGTTTATAGATTTTACCGTTTAAAACATGGGTGCAAAATCGCATAATAGCACAGAAGGCTCATAGACAAAATCTTTTGTGTACATTAAATTTTGTTCTGTTTATAGAAATAATAATTTGGAGAAAATTTGTACTTATATTGTTGTTATAAATGAATTCGTATATTATTTGTAAAAAGCGTGTGAGTGGTATTTAGCTTTTAAAAATATACCTGGTCTAGCAATTTTAATTCCAATCACCAATTTACTCACGTACTTGAGCAAATACGTAGTGCGCGGAATTTATGTGCCTGAAGGCACTCACCGTTCTCACCCTTTTGCAATTAATGATTCCAAATTGTGGACTCCGCTTACTATTCAATGTATTAGGCATTTCGAGTTTCTAAATTTCGGATACATACATTTTTCACCTACCTTATTTGTAAACGAAAAGAATGAATAAACTTGGATTTATTATTTTTAAGAGAGATTTTATCCATTTATAATTAGTATACTGTTTAATTTTGCTTTATTTCATATTTCTAGTTGTATATAAAATGCACAAGGATCTGTTTATTCAAAGTTTGATTGATAAAAAAAATAAACCGACACGATATGATTACAATTATGTCGTTATCCATGGTTTATGTTTGTCATACTAATGCATTTTACTGACGAGCATAGACACGCAATTTAAAATGTTTTTTTTTCTTCAATTGTCATCTCTCTCTCTCTCTCTCTCTCTCTCTCTCTCTCTCTCTCTCTCAGGTACAGGTAGCGAAACTTTTCTAACAACATTGTTGGTTCCTGGTATATGTAGGTATTGCGATAAAAAAAATTTAAACTCGGACAGAATGTCAACGTGCTGTTTGCAAGCTAGAAGATGCAAAATTTAAAAATTGTGTTTTCAATATTTTCCGTAGGTCTTGATATAAAAACATCTCACTATTTACTTTATAGTCAATTTATTTGGACGAGTTAAAATATTACTATTATTATATTAAAACGGAAATGCAATTATTTACAAAAGCTTTCAATATCATATTGAAAGGTGGTGAAATTGTATAACAATCTACTGAAAAAAATCCAATTGTAAACTATTTTTCAGTTTTATTTGTAAATTGTACCATCCTTTTTTAAAAAGAAAGATTAATATTTACAATTTATAATACTAATACTACTAAAATAATAATAATAATAATAATAATGATGATGATAATAATAATAAATCGGAATCAGAAATTTGAATTTAGGATCAACAAGGAACTGGTTTCATGGTTTTAGGCGTCAGATAATAAATTAATTGCTTAAATTTTATTTGAAAAAATGTAAATGACTTTTTAAAGAAAATCTTTCACATTCTTTTTTATTTCGTCCATTTCAGTCAATTTGATCACCGGTCTTTTGAGTCTAAAATTTTTATATTAAAGTTTAATAACTACTTGATTCATGATAGAATTTTCATCACTATTTAATAACTGCTTGATTCATGATGGAATTTTCATCACTGTTTAATAACTGCTTGATTCATGGTCGAATTTTCAGCATTGTTTAATAACTACTTGATTCATTGTAAAATTTTCAATTTTGTTTCTTTTTTAACGGCTTAATTTATTATGAATTTTCAGTTTTATAGATTACATTTTGTGGTTTGTTTTACAAGTCTTAACAAAAATTAACGTTTATAAAATTAAGTTTTAAAAAAATTCTGGCGCGGTGTCCTTTTATTAACACAGTTTTAATTATGTAATGTATATTACAAGAACCTGCGATGGCAGACGTTGATGACAGGTGGGCAGAAACGATAGTCCTTATGTACGTGTCGTTTGCGGCTGTTAAGGATTTAATTAGTTTATCTCATTATCCCGGGGATAGGATTGTGACAAACCCAGAGATAAAGCTCGCTTTGCTTTGACTAGAATTTGTCATACATTTTCATATATACCATTAAAATTATGTACATATGGTGAAATAATATTAGTACCAATGGATATAAGAACTAATGCTTTATTAGTGTAATATTTTTCAATAGGCCTAACTCTCTCTCTCTCTCTCTCTCTCTCTCTCTCTCTCTCTCTCTCTCTCTCTCTCTCTCTCACACACACACACACACACACACACTTTATTGCATCCCTTAGTTGCTTTCCTAAAATGTAAAATATACACACACCATGTGTCATTGCGAGTTTCTAAAATTTTCAGATTTTTATACTTTTACTTTTGATCTTTTTTTCTTGTTATGAATGAAAGAACAATTTAGTAAAGAGTTCTTGTAATGTATATTCTCCTTGGATCCAGTGAATGAATAGTACAATTTTGTCCATGGTGCCGGTTCTTTTTTTTTTTTGTATAAAAAATTTGTTGTTCTCTTACAAATGATTTCAAATTAAGTTTTTATTGCGTGATTTCCCTAGGATATGTATGACCATAGAAAATATAATCCACTTTGGTTTACTAGTTAAATTTAATTGTGTTGTATCGTCTTGAACATTACGAACAAGTTAAGTGTTCGAAGAGATGTCGCAAAAGTCCATTGCTAAATATACTGTCTGAAATGGCACCAAACTTAACTTGATGCAAATAAGTAAGACCAATATTTCTCCCCGCCATGTTTAATTGCTTGACAATAGAGTGAACCCCACTCCATGACTTACTATCTGAAACCCCAATACCCGATCTTCGTTCACATTTCTCTAGTTACCTGTTTCTACTGCGAACCGCGCCGTCGAAAAACAAGCTAGCTAGATTCCACTTAGGAAATTAGATTCGAGCAATGAATCACGAGGTCGTCGACTAATAACTTAGAAAAATGTGGTAATTTTAGATTCAACCCACTTGTACCTAGATCAGTCAGGTGGGACAAACACCTCAGGTGTTTTAACTTTCATGTACATGTACATACCCGGAGAAATTTTAAGACATCGCAAGCCTATCTCTTTATGACACCATAATGCATACTATGATGAATGTATTTTCTGGGGTACCCCAACTTCAAACCAATTATACCTAAAATTAAGAGAGCTGCGAACTGCAAGGAGACGGAAGGAATCATTTATTATCATACTTTATCATCACCGTGGGTCTATGTGTACCGCTTTGGTAAGGTGTAGTATTTTGAGAATACGGCGGCACAACCAGTTATCTACATAGAGCGGGCTTAAGTCCTGTTGTCAAGTAGCACCCATCAAATATATTTAGCACCGACTAAATAAATTAGTAAGGTAAAAATTGTTTGGTTTCGCATCAGATTAAAAATAAGTCTAACGAAAAGTTCAAAGACAGTCCACATGACCGTAATTTTCAACTCGTATTCTAATATACGGTCCACAGTGTAAAATAAATTTTAAAAAATTATCCAATTATAATCCATATCAATTCATAATTATGGTTACAATAACCATCGAGTTTTTTATATTTAAAAAAATCATCTTTTTGAAAGTATTAATTGAGACGATTTGATATAAAACACTCTTGACATTTGCTAATCGTTTTCTGATTTGACTGATTCATTAGTGACAGAACCTTTTCTGTTCACCACTCATTTGGTCATTATGAAGGAAACAATATAAAGTAATCAATGCTTTTGTTATTTTTCATGCACTAAATTTAACAATATTAAAATGCAAAAGATTTTCAACTTAATTAAAATATGTTTAAAAATTGAAAATTATTCAGTTGCGTTTCATAGTTAACGATAATTTCGTCAACTAACTAAAAGGCAATTTATTGACGTAATGGTAAATAAATAAATAAATAAATAAATAAATAAATAAATAAATAAATAAATAAATAAATAAAAATTTAAAGAAGAAAGAAATAGAAAGAATCGATCATTATATTTGTTTGTCTGTTTATCTTTGCATGTATGTGCTTCTTTAAGTCTTTTTGTTTATCTTTCTTTAAGACGGGTAGCCGCAGTAGCACAGCTTGTTGCACGTCCAAATCGTAATCCAAATACCCACCCAGGCCAACCAGCTTTGACTGCTTCGGTATATCCTTGGGAACGCCACTTACCTCACATTTCCTCTATACGATACCCGTAATAGTGTGTTAAAAATGGCGGTAACACAAGCCATGTAAAGCCCATTTGAAATGAAATATCACTTCTTAACGATCTATAAATATATCCCATTCCATGTATTACATTGGATTGAATTTATTACATACATGTTCATTCCGTAATGGAGATATTTTTGTCCATTTTCAGCTTTATGGACAAAATGACTTGTATTGTTTTGTTGTTGCTTTTTTCGTCAATTCAAATCTCGTACGTATTTTAAACAAATAATCATGGAAGGAGGATACCGTTTCCAAATTGATGTATCCATCTTCTATCATTTAATCAGGGCTTAATTACTGATAAATATTTCTGTACATTTCTGCAAAAGTAAGTAATTGCATGAAATAGTAAATAATTATGATTCATATCTGTGAAATACAACTTTATGACATCCTACAGAAGAAAGAGTAGAAGCTCCCTTTAGAAATATTGTCCGGTCTTGATCAAAAAGGGTCCGATTCCTATTCTCCATGGGATATTCCATTGCACATATTGTTTTCTCATTTGGACAACGCGTCAAGGCGTCTGGTTTTGTCAGCTGATGAAATAGATCTCCCCAGGATATGTGGCGCGAAGTCATTAAATAATTGCACTTGTTCGAGATATGTAGTAAAAATATTAATAATATTGTGTCCGTTCAGCATAACTCGAGATGTATAGTCGAAATATTTAATACATACATATTGTATTCGTCCAGGCTAACTCGAGATATGCGATCGAAATATTAATATATTTTATAAGTTCAGCCTAACTCGAGATTTGTCTTTGAAATATTACTATAAAGACATGTAGTTTAAAAATACTTCAAGACGCATGCGTGACGGGTAGCTGATAAAATACAAAGCAACAAGTTTTAGTATTAATGATTAGCTAATGCAGTTTTTTCTTGTTTGTAATTAACCTAAAGAAATTTATTTTATGAACAGACGTGATGGGAACGTCATTGAAAGGACATTATTTCATAAATTACAAAACTGTGACGTTTGAGCTTAACGCAATATTATATCGTTGTTCTCTTTTAACTTTTAAAATTAGCTGACTCCTCGTATTTCAGATCAAAGGTAGGAAGAATATGAGTTTGTGGATTATGGTTATGATTTAAATAAACAACGATTCTACAGGAGGAAAATGAATAAATCAACCTGTAGGCTCCGAGACACCATTCTTGAATAGTTCTCTCCAGATTTTTTTCTGTATCATATTTCATAATTTCACGCAGCAAAACTTTTAATCTAATATTTTGTATGAAACGTATTATTGTTTATAGTTGACGAGATCCTTGCAAATTTAATCGCAATAATATCTGAAAGCCAGAAACAGTTTGAATTGTTCAATCCGCCCTCATCAGTTTTGGCAGCCATCTCTGGTGCCAATTGTTTCTGACAATGAAAGGATCTTAAAACAATGATTATACCAGTATCGTTATCTGGCAGCTGTAATTCTCGAATTATAAAGCCGAGAAGCAGAGGCGATCGATGAGGGTCGTTGTAATGAGACAGCATACCGCCCAATGGTTGGCAAACAACTATACAAATATATATGTTTTACCTATCTACCTACATACCAATCTGATTCGCTAACTACCTACATATTCCGCTAACTTTATCTAACATATAAACCAATCAAACTAAATTAATTTTTGAAAATACAAATTATTGAAATTAACTAATTAGTTTTGTATGCCTTTGTTTCAAAGAATGTTGAATATTTAACTCCTATTTCTAGTTTTTAATAAAGCACGCTTTTGATGTCGATATGATCAGGGCAAAGTTGATCAACGAAAATCTTAATAGAAACAATCGGTTTCAATTGCTCGAATCCACCCTCTCGAGCGTCAGCAGCTGTTTCTAGCGCCAATTGATTCTGACAATAAAAGTATGTCCCAACAATGACAGGACCAGCATCATTAGCTGCGAACTCTGTGATTATCGACTTAAGGGGCTGGGATGCAACGGTGGTGATTACAAAATTATTTCTTAAGTAGAGGGTGTTGATTATGACGCAATAGTTACAAGGCAAATTAGTATGCCTATGTACATACACTAACCATTAAGTATTTTATAATACCAACCTACCTTGCTACCTACTTATCTACATAACGTACCACGTACCTTCAGCATAATTTGAATGATAGCAAAAGCTCAGATGTAAATAATGGACATTTGGAACTGCCCTTGGGTCTGTTGCTGTTGCTGTTGTAGGGCTTAACGCCATTTTTCAGCACACGATAGGCTATACAAGCCGGCCAATATTATTGGTGGAGGAAGAACCCGAGAAAACTCCAGAAAAGAACCACCGACCCACGAGAAGCTACAGGCACGCTTTCTCACATAACTACGTTAGCCGAATCTTATACTCGAACCCACGCAGACAGAGGTGAGATGGCAGTGATCCGTAACGGAGAGCGCTTTAGACCACTCGGCCACTCGGGGCTCCGCCCTTGAGTCTGTGGTGTTAATTTCGTCATAATAACGTTATTGACGTCATTATGACTAGACGACGCGATTGTTGAATTCTGTTGGAACAAAGTGATATCAACAATTCTTTCATGAGAAAGTTGCAGAGATAATAATAAAGTTAAATTGCAGGTATTTAATTAACTTTAAAAGTGACTGAGTGTTTGTTTCTGGCACATCTCATTATTTAAAAATCTGTTATTTGCGCGTTAAACCGTCACAACGCTTAAAACGTACGGATTCCGGAAGTTATCACTACGAATACTAGTCTCTTTGATAGAAGTGAAGGTATTATATTCTCATCGGAATGAAATAAGGATGTTTTGAATGATAATGATGGATGAGGGTATATTATTTTATCGCTTTTATCGTTTTCAATTTATTATCAACTTTTTAAACTATTATAAAGCACGAGACGGTTGCTAGTGGTCCATAAAACGGATCACTAGTACCACCTGTACAACGAAATTTAAATAAATCATTAGCCATTGCTTCAATGTGTATTCCTTTTATTTGTTATACTACTTTATTGAAATAACATGGAATACACATAGCCTCAATATAGAAGCTTCGATCCCACTCCCTTTGTTGCTACAGTACTTGGTTAAGTTTTCCTTGTTGTTTTTGGTTTTGCTGGTTTTAGATTCATTGTTAACTTAACCGCTCTTTGTTACATAGACATAAACTCCCCGTTATAAATAGACAACTAAAACTAAGTGACTGTTCTGTGACTATCATACTACGGAATAGCATATAGGCCATAAAATAAAACTTTCTCTACATATGCGGCCATTATAGACAGCTGAATAAAGTCAAAATGAATTTTTTTTTATATTATTACTTTTTTCAGAAATCGTTATAATTTGTAAATGAATCTAAGAACACAGTACATGCAACCAAACTGGATGCTTCAACCCTCTCCGTCAAACAAAAAATCTAGTACTGATTTTAATTGTCATTGCTTTTTTTAAATTTATCTTTATTTCACACGTACAACACTGTCATCTGAGCTATAAACGACAAGCATGAGAGAACTTATTACATATAAATCATTTGTGAGGCGTGTATCTAAGTATCTAACTACATGGAAAAAAATTACAATACAAATATATAATATGTACTGAGCTGTAGCCATAAAAAATATTATATTATAATTAGGGAATGAACTTTTCGAAAGTATTTTTTGCGAATTTCTTTGAAAGCCTTCAGTTTTTAACTTTCATGTTTGCAACATTTTTAGCTGAAAGAAAAAATTAAAACAATTTCCAATAAAACTTACAAAATAGTCACCGCATTGTTTATCAAATTACAGACATTTTTTATACAGTTTAAACAGATATTATTTGATTCCATTATGACAAGGTCTTATATTATATTAATTTCTTCTTGTTCTTGTTCTTGTTCTTGTTTTTCTTCTTCTACTACTACTACTACTACTACTACTACTACTACTACTACTACTACTACTACTACTACTACTACTACTAATAATAATAATAATACTAATAATAATAATAATAATAATATACTACTACTACTACTACTACTACTACTACTAATAATAATAATAATAATTCAGAACAATATCATTTGTAGCAAAGCAAGAATGCATTTATATTTTGAAGGTGAAGATAATACCGTCTAAGGAAAGGATATAATTGCCTTAGTGAAGAAAATAGTAGCAATGGTAAACCTTGGGGTTGATTGCTGTTTACGATATATTTACAAAATCTATTTAAAAATAGCAATTTTCTCAACATTAGAGATATATATAAAATACTTTTCCACACGAGTCAACGTCTGCAATATTCAAATCGAGCGGCGATATATGATCTATCTTTATTGTGACTTTATCCCTCTATTACGCCAGATGCCCGAAGGTACCTTTCTTCGTGGCGTTGCTTATATGTTATACATGTATACACACGTATAAGATATACATTTGTCTATAAGGTGATTAATAAATTCATAACTATTCAATAAATTAGAGAGATAATTAATCCGACAACCATGAAATTGTGGATATATTCTAGAAATGATTTTAAAATTATTTAACTCGTTTTGGTGTTTATTCACTGTATTACAGCACAACGGCATTTCGTAGAAGACTATTAAATTGCATATACAGGATCATGCCATTTTAAAATAAATGTTTGTTGGTTGTTTTTTGTTTTGTTTTTAAAGTTGACATAATCTCTTCAAGATTAACTACAGAGAGCTCTGATACAGAGACACTCAGCATTCAATTGCTGGAATCCGCCTCTTCAGCTTCAGCAGCCGTCTCCAGCGCCAATTGATTCTGACAATAAAAGGATGCTAAAACAATGATTAGACCAGCATCATTAGCTAGAAACTATGTTATTATCGAGTTAAGGGGCTGGGAAGTAGCGGTCGTTGGTTCAATAATTGTCGGTGATTGAAGGGGGAAATCTATTCCTATTTACCATCGTTGGTCCAACATCTCTGTCAGATACAATACGCTTTCATTACTAATCATTTGCCAAGGCCAGACTCTTTCAGAAACACGGCGTGGAGCATCTGCGAAAAGGGAAATTAATTGCGAATTAATGAAGACAATTTGGAGAAATACTGGACTAGTCGCTAGTCTGAATTTGAAAACTGGATAAAATAGATTCAGACTTCCATCGTCAATCTAGGAATTAGGTCTAATGTCCTACCTAGAACATTTTTTAAAATTAACGTCAAGGCGATCATTATAGAGTAAGGAAGAAAAGATTGAAGGCAACTGTTATAAAAGTATTAATGACAACTGTGGTGATAGTACATACAATATTTAATTTATTACATTACCCCGCTGCCTAAAATTCACTTTGATTTCATTTGCTTTATCTCAGTATCAGTGTGAGAAAACAAAAACATATCTACCAGTGCAGTCAAAACGTTCCAACTACGTAATGATTACGAAGCTAATTAGACAACATGTTCTAAAGATGTAATAATTACCAAACTAATTAGACATCACGTTTTGAACATGTAATAATTACCAAACTAACTAGACAGCGCGTTTTGAACATGTAATAATTACCAAACTACGACACGTTCTAAAAGTGTACTGATTACCAATCGTAGCAATTACCAAACTAATTAGGACTCGTGTTCTTGGTGTCTATTAGCTTGCTTAAATCAAGAAGAAAAAAAAGTATTGAAATAGTTGAAAATTCATTGAGGCACAAGACTACATGTCAAGCATGAAGTCCGAGGAGGAAACAACTTACATGAACATTTAAAAAAACAAAACAACATTAAACACGAAAACGGTTGAAACACTGTGTTAAAATAAATAATAACTGCTTTCATATTATAATAAAAATTAAAACATGGGGTAATCTGCGTACCTGGATACTGACATGCATCATTTGTGCATATATATATATATATATATATATATATATATATATATATATATATATATATATATATATATATATATATATATATATATATATATATATATATACGCACACGCACGGACAAGCACAATGTATCAATTGTTAGCTACTAGATCGAGTGCTTTTTTTCTCTTCATGAAACTAATTTTTCGATAGTGGAAGATTCAAACAACTATTAATATTTAATGGTCGCGGCATGATGGTGTTGGTAATTTGGTGATGAAATCTATAGTGTTGAAAACTTCTTTCATCGGTTCCAAAGGGCGAATTGATTGGTTGGAAAATTACACAGAATCTTCTAATCAATACATATTTTAGAAGTAAAATAACTGTGTATTACAGACTCAAACAGGCCATAGTTTATGACAAAACGATTCTTTGTCTGCTATTTCTCATGAGTGGTCAAAGACAATAAAGATTTTGAACAATAATATACAGAGTCTTATCGCTTTTAAATCTAGAATGTCAGAGGAAACTCGATATTATTGTAGTAAAGCTCTATCTGGCACATACAATATGCTCATGGGTACTGTATTATCGTATATATTCTCATTTAAAAGACCTATACTAGTTGTAGACTCTGACTGAAACTAATATACCGTGGATTAGAGTCTATCCAGGCAACGACCTTATTAAAGAAGCAAAGAATATTAAACATAATGCCTAACATTCCACACACACACACACACACACACACACACACACACACACTGCATCTATAGACCATGCTAATTTGTCTTTCAAGGAGTGACCGCTAAAATTACACTTAATCACTCTCTGTCTGTATTTCTGTCTGTCTGTGTATCTCCCTCTATCTCTCTATGTATCTATCTCTCTATGTATCTATCTCTCTATGTATCTGTCTGCATTTCTGTCTGTCTGTGTATCTCCCTCTATCTCTCTATGTATCTATCTCTCTATGTATCTATCTCTCTATGTATGTATGTATGTATGTATGTATGTATGTATGTATGTATGTACGTACGCACGCACGCACGCACGCACGCACGCACGCACCTACCTACCTACCTACCTACCAATCTATCTATCTATCTATCTATCTATCTATCTATCTATCTATCTATCTATCTATCTATCTATCTATCTATCTATCTATCTTTCTTTCTTTCTTTCTAAAAGTGGTCACGAGGTTATGGTGAATGTTCATTAGAGATTCACGACATGTCGTTATTCAGCCAAATAGGGTTTATCTTGCCGAAAACCGATCTCTATAATTTGCTCGTACGGAATACATTCGTGTAATGTCGTGCACTTTTCTTTTTCCTTATTCTTCTGAGCAATCTATAATGTTTTCGTCCATACATGCCATATCTCTTTGAAATGATGAAGGATTGACCGTCTTGGTTTGCAATGACTACCTGTTTTTATAGCATTTATCAGCAAATTAATTATAATTATTTAGGCCAATAATCGTACTTTAACAATAATCCATATATTTCAATTTGGATGTCATAATTAGCATATTATAACATAACAGAAACACCAATGCTTTAAGAAAGACAGATGTTCTGTAGAGATTCGTTTCCTACTAATTTGAGCGTTATTGTTTTCTTCGTCTTCTTCTTCATCTTTTTGTCATTTTCTTATCTTTATTTGTAATTTTTCTTCCTGATGCAACCTTTAACGAGACAGTAATACTATTTTTGCAATGGAATATTCCATTCCATCCCTCCAAATTGTGAAACACACCGAACTGTATTTCAAAATGCTCTTTTCCTTCCTTGACTGTTTTGGAAGTTTGTGAAAGAGTCCACGCATATAAGGACGATTTCTTTGTACAAAAGCGATGTTATTAGTAATTGGAGAGTTTCGTTCCAAACCTAGTCATGATCCATTCTGAGATATTGTCATATAGAGGCGATCGTGACATTGGAAACGTCACACTGTCATCCAAAATGCAGGTTTTAAAAGTGAGCATGTGACTATGGCGTGTAATCTGAGCACGCTTACCTATAGAAATAAATTAGACGTACCTATCTATACTTAAAGTAAAAAAAAATTACATAGCTAGCAATCGGGTCTTTTGATTTTTAAAATATGTAGAAGACAATCTGGGACTTTATTCTGCCATTCAGTATTTTAGATCACATTTCATTCCTGCAACACTTGGTTGGTTTCAAAACATTAAAAAGATCCTTTCTAATACATATAATTACGTAATAATTTATTGATAAATTCCGCAATAATTTATTGATAAATTCCGCAATAATTTATTGATTCCGCAATAATTTATTGATAAATTCCTGATGGAAAAACTATTCACTATTTTAAAAATAAACATATGGTATATTTATTATGTAATAAACATCTGCATGTATTTCTCGTTATTTTTTGTGAAACTCCTTCAAATCATGAAATTACAAAAGGGATTGAAAGTCAAAAGGTTAACTAACCGATATGAACGAAGGATTCGTGGCATATTCCGAATGATAGACAGGATATTACGTCCCAATTTGAACATATATACGGCTGAATTCTTTGATTTTCTTTACAACGATATACCCAGATTTGCTTACCGAGATCGATAAATTATAGGCATCATCCAGGAAACCATTTATCAAAGTAAAATAAGGTCTTATACGCGCTGAAGTAACGTTATTTGTTATATGCCCGTTTAATCGTATATGGTTCATCCTGGTGTTCAAAACGGATGTTCAATCCATATTTACATATCGCAAAGCCAGACTGGAACTATTGAGGTGTTATTACTATCGTCTGTGTTTTTAAATGCTATGAACTTAACAATTTCCGTTCAATTCTTTTCACAACGTATCACTAAAATCTTTCGAATGTGTAAGAAAACAACTCGCTTTATGTTGAGACCTTGTTCAATTCTTTTCTGTGATATTAAACTCCTTATTTTTAACATTCGAAACTAACAACGTTTGTAGTTTATGTATTGGCCTACTGTCGTAAAATAAGTATCTCAGGATTAAGGTCTTTAAACGCGTTCTGAAAATTTTCATTTAAATAACGCCACCATAATCACTTGCCTAGAAATTTTTTTTTTTTTCGTTCATACCCTTCTCAATAATCCTTTATCTCAATGTTTCACTTGCAATTATGCCAATGGGCAAGTTAACACATACATACATACATACATACATACATACATACATACATACATACATACATACATACATACATACATACATACATACATACATACATACATACATACATACATACATACATACATACATACATACATACATACATACATACATACATACATACATACATACATACATACATATTTACATGCATAGGCCAATGAAATCCAAATGCTGAGGTTTTTTGTATTGTCAGCTTTCCATGTGTTAGACCTAGGTTACTTTGACCTACATTTTTGGTGATTTGTCTGCGTTGCACCTTCAGCATGTATATTCGATATTTGAATCTGTTTTCATAAAACTTGACAGATGTAGGTATCTGAAGTAGTCGTGCAACTCAGCCATACTAAATCAAGTACGTTCTAACTGTCCCTATCCAACGGCGTGTTAAGTTTCAGTGATCTATTCGTTACATACTTAAAGTGCCATAACAGTGTATCCACACTTATTCAGTTTATTTCTTGGTTAATGGGAATATATATTCAAAATGCGAATGTAAAACATCCGATTTAAAAATTTTAAGTAATAACTGCATGGGAGCCAATCTAATATCGCATTTGTACCTATTTACGATAATAACCGAACGCAGCTGCCGACTACTTCCGGTATTTGTGAAAACAAAGCGTGACGTCACATTATGAACACTTGTTGTAAACAATGGCAGAGTCGGTATCGTCACATTATGAAAAAGTCTTCAGAAACTGAACACGAAAGTTGCGATTTTGAAGGAAGTGAATTGTCACTGTCCTGCGGGTCTTAGCCATTCGAAGATGGTGATTTAATAAGCTCAGAATATTATGATAATGGTGTACAAGCGGCTGCCGGCACCCAAATTAATCCGAACCAGTTTGAACCCTATGTTTCCAATACCGACGAATCCGAGGCTGCAGATAAAGATGACGAAGAAGAAAGATGAGATAGATTGACGGACAGTTCATGGAAATTGTGTTCTGAATATGTCTACGGC
Source organism: Unio pictorum (assembly GCA_030141615.1). Taxonomy (NCBI): domain Eukaryota; kingdom Metazoa; phylum Mollusca; class Bivalvia; order Unionida; family Unionidae; genus Unio; species Unio pictorum. The sequence continues at coordinate 1,367,503 of JARLTB010000212.1, read as the reverse complement.
CTAAATTACGATAAATATATGTATCCGACGATATTTGCAGTAGTGTTCCACAGTATCATATTCGTTTACAAATGAATGTTTCACACCTGTAATAAAGGATTAAAAGTGTATTGCATTTCATGGGTAGAGACGTATTTATACGTTGATAAGTAAAAGGTACATTGGATAACAGTTATAAGCTTCGAAAACCTGTGGAAAAAATTGATACAATTTAGAAGTACTTAAGATTCCTAGGAGAGGACGTCCTCTTTTGCGTTATTGTACTGTGATGTTGACGTGTTCATAAATGTAGGAATAAATTTGATAAGCACATCACAATGCAATTAAAGAAAACTCTTATTTTAGGTGTAATTGTGGACATTGTATGGGAATGCCCACAGCAAGGGAATGTGTATATTGTTGTGATATAGAAAGGTCAAAAGTGTCTGCAATGAATACCAGGCATACAATGTATAACACACCATCCATTGTTCAGTCCAGTTTATCTCGACATCCATGCTTTAATAGTTGTATACTACCAGTATAGTCAACAATTTGGAGAACGTCCAGAACAAGGAAATGAGTAAGTAAAATGTCTGAGTAATTTTTCATGTTCTTTTGTTTTCATGATCTATGCTTGACATCATAGTATTGGGATTATTAATACAGAAAATAAATAAACCACTTTTTCCAGTCATTTTATGCCACCTTAATTGATTGAACCCCTCTCTTTGAGGCCTACACAGTCTAACCTTTATATCTCAGTGATACTGATAAGTCATGCCCAAATAAAACAACCACATATACATGTTCAAATATTGTTTTATTTCAGTTTTTATGTCAGAAAATAAAATGGTTATGCACAGATTATTTTGGAATCATATAACTTTATTGGTATAAACAATAACAATAAATCACACTGGACCAATAACAATATCTACTAAAACTTTTGATTTCCTAATTTGATCTTATGCACAAAGCATAATTTATCTCAACTTAGTTATCAAATTATTATTTCAGAAGACATCTGTATACAGCATATAGACAATTTGTTCGGTGATGTTAGTACTTCTTGGGCAAGGAAGTGAGGGTCATCATTCCATCATGTGCTGTTCAGAGGATCCGCACTGCCTTTCCTGATCAAAACCTGAACTACACATGCTTTCATGAGATTGACAGCGATTAAACCTTCTAAGAAGATTTTGAGTAGTAATATCCTGATCAGGCTTCTCATACAGACTACACATAGGTGGTGGTACATCTACCCAAAGTTTGACTCCTTCATCATTTTTACCTGTCCAATTCTGAATGCCGTTTTCATCAGACTTTCAACATAATCTGTAAATTAAAGAAAATTAAATATGCATTGTATTGTACAAACCAAAAACTGCAACTTTGTCTAGAAGTTAATACATGAATTAAAAGTATCTGTCTTTACAATTGTTTGCATATTTTTATTATTTTACTATAGGGCGAAATCTTGATATTTAAAATTAAAGGAGTGTCAACTTTAACAAGTATTTTGACTTTACTGTTTGAATTTAATATATAAAAAAATAATATAGGTACTTACACTTGGTACAACAGTATTTATATCTGTACGTAATATATTCCTTTCTGTTCATTAATTACTAATGCATATTTTAACTATATGTTGAGTCAACTAGGATTTTCCTGACAGTGTATTCTCCATTCTTGTACTTTGGATACACTATTTTATATCCGGCCCTCCTATTCTTAGTGCTCGCTTGCTCTCTTTGGCTATTTTCATTAAAATCCAATGCAGCTAGCCAAAGCCTATGTCAAAATAAATAAAGATGCAAAATACAATACATAATTCTATCAAAAACCTAATACTTTATTTGCAAATATTCCAAAACACTAAAAACTGTTATCTAATGTTACATTGCAGGATATCAAAAAATCAGATCTTGATATCTATGATTTAATTTGAAGATGAATATATTGGACTATATATAAAACACTGCAAAACCTGAAACAGTAATTTTGTGTGTGCAATAATATAAGATTTACCTCGAAAGCACTCCATGATAAGAGAAACCAATCATCTTTGGTGCAAAATGATTGATTACAGAGTGGTATCCTTCCAGTGCTGAAGTTTGTTGTCCAGATGACAGCATTGGTACAACTTCTCTCATCTGCCTGCTGGTTACAATCTCTTCAAGCTTTTACAATACTTTAGATCCTATAAGTTATAAAATATATTCATCTTAGCTTGGTTTTATGCTATCTTACATGAAAATTAAAATGTGCACTAACAAAAATATATCTAAATTCAATAAATTACTAGACCAATAAAGTTAGTGAGTCACATGCCTATATGACATGTACTCCATAAGACCCCAATGTGCTTTTGCATACCAAATATAATGGTTTTTTTTTATAAAACAAATGTACTGTCATCTACATTGGGAGTTTAAATATTGTGTTTCCATTACAAAGATAATTTTGAGATATAAAATATTGTAAAATTTCTACTCCATTTGGTTGTTGTTGTTCTTGTGTTTAACGCCATTTTACAGCACAATATAGGCGGTACATGGCAGCCAGTATAACGGTTGGATGAAGAACCACCGACATTCCATTTTGTTTTGTAGATTTTTATTAATTGGAGATGGGAATAAACTTCATCATGTTTGTAAATATCTATATTTAATCTGATGCACACATTAGTTTGAAATGAATGTAGGCCTTCTAAATCAACCAGCAGAAAGATTTCTCTATTCAAATGGTCAAAATTGAAGGCATCATGAAAATTGTGACAATATTTATCAAATGTTTATATTATGTTTATCAAATGTTTATATCTCAGTTCTTGATTGATTGGATGTTTACTGCATTATTTTGGAAATTATGAAAACGTTCTACAGGGTACACATGGAAATGATGTGGTGACTGATTTAGGGTACACATGAAAATGATGTGGTGACTGATTTGTTGAATATCATAAATATAATAATATGGTACTTGTCATTAAAAACTCACCATTGCTGCTTCTCTCTTTGAATAGCCCCTTCTTATTTTCTTTGGCGGTGACACTTGACAAGTAACTTCTTATGATGGTGACAACATTTGAAATCTACACAGCTGATGCTTTGGTGTTGAAGGTTACGATACCTTTGTTTACCTTGGTTTGGTTATCAGTTTCCTCCACACAGTGGATAGACGGGACATCATCATCATCATCGAGTTTGACTTTTTTTGGTGCCCTACACATATGCTCAACCTCAAATCTATACGTAAAAGGGAAGCATTCGGGTGTGAAATGAAAGGAGCAGAGCACAGAAAACTCAGTTGGACTATCCAAGTTTGCTCTTTTGATTTTTACAAAGTCTGTCCACCTACGACGAAGTGATTGGTCCTTCGGGAAGGAATGCATGGAAAACCCATCAGCATTTGTGTTCCCACAATTTACTGCATCACACCTGAACCCGCTGCCCTTGCTTGTATCTTCACGATGTGCTTTTGGCATGATTGGGATGATAAAATAACTAATATGGAACGGAAAACGTGCCTTGTTTATATTTTGATGGAAACGGAAGTAAGGCGTGTGTTCATAATGTGACGTCAGACGATCTATACACTCCGGAAATTACCGAGCGATAAAATCGGTCCGATGTGTAACATTTTCGAAAACACACCTGAGCGTATTTCTCACTTATTATGGAGAATTTTTCCATCGGGTTTGTTTATACCGCTTCCAGGCACTATTTTCTATTCAAATAATACTAACTTTGATTTACGTTATCTACACTGGTATGGACTTTAACAAATACATGTATGTATATCACTATTACAACTGCACTCGTGAAATAGGGTTATGCTGATGCATTTGAAGTAGAGCATCAAAGCGATACTAAAAATAAGTCACACTCACCTAGTTGTCGCGCTTGAGTGACTCTGGTATTTAGCTCAGTATATGGATATAGACGTCGAATACTCAAACTAGGCTACTTTTAGCGAATCCCCGAAGCACAACTATCGTATTTCCTTGAAAGCTGTTACGGTAATAGAAAGCAATTATTCGCATCCATGATTTAGCAGCCATCTTCCCTGACACAACTCTTCCCCGTTGATTGCACATGTGATAGATTCCGTACGATGTTGTAAAAATCTGATCAGTTTTCTTAAGGGCGCAATTTAATGGAAATATCATGAGACTAAATCTATTTTATTGTCACGAAAAGTATTAGGTTGATATCTATTAATGATCAATTGAACAAAAGGATTTTTTTTAGATAGATAGATAGATAGATAGATAGATAGATAGATAGATAGATAGATAGATAGATAGATAGATAGATAGATAGATAGATAGATAGATAGATAGACAGATTGATTGATTGATTGATTGATTAATGGATGGGTGGATGGAGAGAAAGATGGATGGATGGACGGACGGATAGATAGACATACGGATGGATGGATGGAAAGAGATGGATGGATGGACGGACGGACAGACAGACACATGGATCGAATGTTATGACTTTGAAAATACAAACACAATATTGACATGGTGGCAAATCTGAGACAATTAAAGAGCTATTGATACCAGTCGAGCAAGGTCAAGACATTCCTTGAAACATTGACCCTATAAACATGGTCGTAGAAAGCGATCACGTTCCCTGGCGTAAGAAACACACAAACCTCTCCTAGTTCTTGTATTTTTTAAAAAATGTTCTTTTTAAAATTCAAATTAAATTGTTTGGCCCTGGCAGCCTTACGGGCACGGGTCCCAAGGATATATCCCCGGCTGTCTCAACCCCCTGCCCCCTCTTGTCGACCCTGGCAAAAGACGTAAAAAATAATGATACTTTGAATGCAACAGTTATACTCATTATCAATTAAATATGTTGTTCGTCACGATAAACTTTTAACATTTAGTCCCATTTCTGGTAGGTGAAAATATTCGTTTATCTGTTCTTACCCTGTTTACTTCCTTTAGTTGGTAAACGTATCATCATACAATCGCAAGTACTTAAATGTTTTTTTGTCTTAAAACCGAAATTGCGGTCTAAAAGTATTGTATTCATCATGAAAAGACTCGAAGAGATTAATCCGAAAAAATCACCAGTTGGAATGAACAAGTCAATCTGATAGTAATTTCCGGTTGGATGAAATGACGTTGATGACGTTATAGTTGATTTATGATACGAGTTTTGACCCTTCCTTCTAAAAAAAATCATAGAGTACATAACTTAAAATTAATTTCAAATCACACAACTTTTGACAATCAATAAATTTACGTAGAAAAATAACAGGAAGTGTACAATTTTATAGGATATCCTAAACAACTCTGCTTGGTTAATTACTGTTCCATCAAAAGACTGCAGATATCAACGTGTAGGTTGCAAGATTTGTATGGTCATGTGACTTTGAAATGCAAATGGCGAGTTCCTGGTCAAATTTCATCAACGCGGTAGTTTTGCCTAGGCTGTAAGCAAATATAAAGACTTAACAAAATCTCTGATAAATTTCTGAGAACTCGCAATTTCTTAGAAAATAAAATCTTCTTCCAATGACCACGTGGTCATATCGATTTCATGCAGGAATATCTCAATTGAAAGTTTGTATAAGTTTGCTAGCCCTGCTAGTAAGCGGCTATCATGTGTCCACAAATTCCAAAGTTTCGATAAGCAAATGCATGTAACCCTACAACCCAAAATAAATATCCAAATATCAAGCCGAGGATTGTAATGATCAGGGGGATTAACTCGGATTAATACTTTCCGTGATAAATCGTTGTTGTTGTTTAACGCCATTTTTCAGCGCATGATATACTGAATACACATGCTGATAGCTGGTGGAGGAAGAACCTGGGGTTAAAAAAAACCAGTAAGAACCCGCGACCGACGGAAGCTACTGGCATGCTTTCTCACATACTCACATTGACCGAACCAGCGACTGGAACACACGCCAACAGAGGTGAGATGGTAGTAACCTTTAGAGGCGAGAGCTTTAGACCACGTGGTCATTCGGAGCATATCCGTGATGCTTAGCATGTCGCATAATTCATGTAGAATATGAAGTCTAAATCAGGTTGCCGACATACCGTTTGTAGGTCACTCCTACATCGGTCATGAACAATGCATAATACGTCGATAAACATGCACCAACATTTGTTGAGCGAATGATCTCGTAAGAGTGATGCGGTTTATGTCATATTTTATTGGTTCCAATCAGTGAGAAAATATGTTAATGTGTTTACGCACTTGTTCTTTGATCTCTGAAGTGTACTGTTTTACGTTCCTCGTCATAGTAATAGCAAAGTCTTTCATCAGAATTTTATTTTAGACCAGCTTTGTGCTTTGAGTTATAGATAATGAATAGGGTAATATATGCTTAAACTTCGCATTTACTATGACAAAGTGGTTGGTGGCAAGTAGAAAATGAAAGGGTAGCAGCGTATAATAGAATCTTGAAATGTTATTAACTGGCAACAAACACATACACAGTCTCAGGGTTTCTTGGGCCGTTACTCACACCAGAATAAAACTACCTCTTCATTAACACTAACTTTCAAAACTTCATCTTATTTTGCATTTAATCGACAGAGAAAGGTGATTCCACGCTGAAAAGTTCATCTTTAAAACATTTGTAAAGATTTGATTTAGAATTAAAGGAGACCGTGTCTTAAACGACGCATACCTCTGCCGTTCATTTCCAGTTTTAATATAATTTAAATGTTTTAAAAAAGTTTGATATGACAACTATGTCAGAGTTCTTTCTGCCTCTCACACATTGCAATTTCGGACAGAACAGAATATCAATGGAAACCATGGAGGAATTCGTTCTGGATTCTTTGACCTTATCCTTTTTGGTTTCGCTTCAATGCTCGTGAACAGAAGAGAGAAAAAACATCTTTCCATTATTACGGGTCTTGAGGTCGGGTATGTCAGAAGTGGACAATGTCCAACGAGCAGAGCTCACGATGACCTCTTGACCGTTCGCAATGACCATTATTTTGTGGCCGAGACGTGAATCGAGTGTCATTAAATTATCATTAAGGTGAGGAGAGCGAAGGACACTTCCTCCCAAACACCTAAATAGCCACCACGTTAGCCAGTGGTGGGAACTAAAATAAAAATATACCCAGAAAATGAACCAGAAATGGATTAACTGTGCCTGGCATTGTCGCTTCACCTCAGTACCTAGTATTGTATTATTTTTCCCCATTGAAATAAAGGTATTCTCTTCCTTTAATTTAATACAGGTCAAAGCCCGATGTTTCAAACAAAAATGTAATTACCAAACATATAGCGAGGACTTTCCCAGTCAATTACTATTAATATATACGTCTTGATCTCTGAGTTCTTGTAATTATGATAAGCGGAGGAGTAATAATTCGTTTGGATATCTGCTTGTGCATGAATTGACATGTATTTTCCTGTACTACTTATGTCCATTGCTAATGTGTATATAGATATAATTACAGGTACATGTATATCCCGGTGATAATCAGGTGTTGCACTGAGCTTTCGAAAGTGTGATGTTTTCTTTCACTGATGCGAAGCATAAAATATATCGCATCTCGTTATTAGTTACACATTTCCTTCTCAACCGAAACAAGGAAAAAGGAATTATATTATTTCTTTTGTGTGGAAAATGGCATTAGTCTGTTAGTAACGCAATACTTTTTTTTAATATTCTAAAAATAACATATGCTTTATGATCGTAGGCTTGAAAACGATAAATCAAAAACAACTGTTAACTTTGTTTTCACGCCTGTTTGACCATTTTAATGGGACAAGCCATTCGAGCAAAAATATATACTTTGAGACCAAAAAGGCACATAGAACATCCATGTAGATTAGACTCTCCCAAGAGGAGCTTTTATGCCATGTCCTTATTTTGGTTCTATTAATACATTAGAAGGCTGTACGTATCAGGTTGCGTCTTGAGAATTAGTGATACGCATACCTGGGTAGAATGTGTGTGTTTGCGCGTACCAAAGAAAAAAGCCGAACACTTTGTGACAGGGGCGGATGTCAGTAGACTCGAAATGATGACTACTTATTACATACATTCGACAGTAAACTCGAAATGATGACTACTTATTACATACAGTCGATAGTAGAATTCGTAGATGACTATGGGCTTGTTATTCTGAAGTATTGACACGGTAAAGATCCAGCGTGTATTGTGTATATGTGTGATTCGGATTTTTAAGGTAGCTTTAAAAGAAAATCGGTCATATCACTAGATGTCTGCCGTGTGACAGTTTATAGTGATGTCTAGTACTGGGGCATCATGCCACAGACATGTATCATGATGTCCCACCCAGTCACATTATCCTGACGCCAGGCCGACCAGTTCTAACACTAACCTCTTAATGCTGAGCGCCAAACATTGCAGCCATTAGTATCGATTTTTTAAGTTTTTGATATGACTCGGCCGGGGATAGAACCCACAGCCTCTCTCATCCGAAACGGACGCTCTATCCACTTGGTCACTGGAGAGGTCCAGCGTATATTGATTAATGCAAATAAAATGCTTCTCGTGTGTTTGTTGTTTTGGATTTTCTGAGAAATAAAAGGAATGTCAACAACATATCAAATAAAATTACTAAATTTAGAAATGGAATTTTCAGGAATATATTTATTTTGAGGGTTTAGCAGCTCAAAAGGTATAAGCAATAACAATGACAGTTGTTTAAGCAACGATTTTGAAGATTTTTAGTAAATGACTAAGTTCACCATATTGACAGCTGTAACAAAGTTTTGGGATTCATCGTTTTTGCCTTTGTTCAATACTTCTCTTGGTCTTCAGTAAATTTAACTATAGATTTTATTTATCACGATGGAATAAACATTTTTTTCTTCATATAACGACTCTTCAAACCAGTTGCACGTCGGTCAAAGTTATTTGTGTCCATACGAACAAGCACAAGGTACGCAACAACTTCGTCAGCGCCGGATTAAGCACCGTGGAGGCCCATAGGCAGTCAAACTTTTGGGCCCCAGACCCACGGTCACGGTCTCATGGGGCCCCTGGGGGCCCCTGATGGGGCCCATAAAAGTCGCGGGGCCCATAGGCAGTTGCCTACTCTGCCTAATGGGTAATCCGGGACTGAACTTCGTCAGCAGCCCCTGTCTTTAGGCCTTAAGTATCAAACTCGCCTAGTGATTACTGATATCTACAAAACTGATAAAGCCACGTGAGCAAGGCTATACAGTGTCGGATCGGAACACGAGTAGAAAGTAGTTATTAGTACACGGTAGAAACATCAGGTAATCGATACATACGTTTGGCATTAACGACCCAATAAGTGTAACAGTTTGTATGCTGAATGCAAAAATATATTGATTTCCGATTCTTGTTCAACATATGGCTTGTTTTTGTGTGATTCATATCCAAAACAATGTTTCCTAATGTACTACTTATTAAATTTTCAGCATGTAAGGGGGAGGCAAAAACTCAACATACAAGTTTAAAATGCCAATCTTCCGGGTCGAAGCGAAAATTTACTATATCCCCACTATTTTTTGTATCTTTCCGATTTAAAACAAGCGAAAATAATCAAGAATATAGAGATGGACAAACATTGGCCATTTCATATATCAATTTATAATTTCTAACCTGATGATTTCCAGGTGGCCCCTAACATTGTCATCTTGTTCGCGTTTCAAAAAGACACCGGAAGCTGTCTTTTTAAACAACTATACATAGCCTTCACTGTCCTTTCCTATTTAAAAAAAAAACAACAACAAAAACGGCACATGTTCTGGAAGATACTGGCGTATGCATCAAGTACATGCAATCTCTAGTTTTAAGATTTGTATAACAAAAATAAACAACATGAAAGGTGTAATTCGTACATATTTGTGTTAGGGATGTTACGGAAATCGAACGATTTTTTAATAGCATATTAAAGACGGAACTATTACCAATTTGAAGTCTGAAAACAATGAAAATCCCTACGCAAATATGGCGCTGTGTTAGTAAAAGAGAAAGAGTTCCGTTTGGTTTTCAGTTCTGTCATCCGGATTCTATCAAAGTACAATTATTATTTTTTTAACAAATCTTCAATACAGATGTTTTCAATTGTATCGTGGTGTAAAATACATTTTGTCCATAACTGTGCTTTCATCACTAAGATCTTTGAAACTTTATCTTACGATCTGCTTTTGGCATTTAAGCAGGCATGACAAGTGTAAGTGAGGGGAGAGTAAATGATCACACTTTTACTTAAAAGGAAATACCAAAACATGAGCAAGTTTTAAATTGACGCATACATTATATCATAATTGTAGATGTATATTTTGCTTATGTCGGACCATGCCCATTTATCAAGGAAAGGTTCATCTTAGTTTTGGTTGGTGTTTGGAATGCTGAAACAAATTTAAACCGGATAAAAAACGCTAAACCACACATGGGAACTGTACCGTCCTAATGATTAAATCATTATCTAGTTTTTCGTGTTGTACCCCAGGTATAGCTCTATTTTGTTGTTTACCAGTCTATACAAAAAGATATGTAATATATACAGGGCAATTCATAATCTGTCACCGTGTTCCAAATTCTGAATATTTTAACAAGTTTTTCGCACGCATGTTCAGTGGGGTTCCGGTGGGGGTGGTGTTAATTCCCGGGTCAACGTGTCAGTGTAGAATTGTCGCTGCACTTTCGTTAAAACGCCTTAATCAATGGGAGCTTTTTGTTCTTTATGATATTGAGGCATCAACTCATTTTAGTTAGACCAGTAGCCATTATCTTTAATTTGAAAATAAATACCACAGGGACTGTCAAGTGCTCCACGAGGAGCCGAAATGCACGGCGAAAGCTGGTGAAACACGTTTTTCTGTGGAAAAGACACGAAAAAACAATTTCTTTGACAGCTAGAGGGCTGATTCATCAATTAATTAAAGCATCAGTAGCAATAGAACGAATTACGGTGCCAAATTTCTGTCTCATCACTTCAGGAGAGTGCTCTAATTTTGCATTTGTTGGTTGCACTTGAAGTATGAGAGTGTTAAGACGCAACCGTTACAATGCTTTCTTGTGGTTTTCTTTAAAGTGAATGATTTCACTATGTTTAAAGTCATAAAAGAGTTAAAGCAAGTTTTCTATAGTTTTTTATGCTCTTTATATTATATTCTTTATTTTTATCTTGCATGGTTTATTTATTTATTTTTGTTTTGCTTTAATGTTCGCTTCATGTACACACACACACACACACACACACACACACACACACACATATATATATATATATATATATATATATATATATATATATATATATATATATATATATATATATATACATATATATATATATATATATATATAGATATATATATATATATATATATATATATATATATATATATATATATATATATATATATATATATATATATATATATATATATATAATTTAATTAATTCGTTGATAACACATTAACACTTTTCCCAACGTTTACCTAAAGAAAGCTTTGTTCTATAATTCTGATATTTCTATGATACAAACTTTTGGAATTTATGCGTGGATTCAGTGTCTTTTTTGTTTAAAAAGATGTAAAGAACATTTCTATTTAATCATTTAAATTAAAATAAAAGGTATAAAGAAAAAATGAATTATTTTTATTGTTTTATTCGAATCGTCTATATATATATATATATATATATATATATATATATATATATATATATATATATATATATATATATGTGTGTGTGTGTTTGTGTGTGTGTGTGTGTGTGTGTTGTCATCGTAATCATCGTAGTCATCGTCCTTATCGTCGAGAAAATATGATTATATTAATTAGAACCCACTGCTCAAGTGGTAATGCATCGACTTAAATTTAACTCGCGTAACTGCGGGGTGGGCGAGTGGTCTAAAGCACATTCCCTTACGTATCACTGTCCTCTCACCTCTCTCAGAGTGGGTTCGAGTCTCAGATTCAGCCAATGTGGGTATGTGAATAAGCTTGCCGGTAGCTTCTCGTGGGTTGGTGGTTCTTTTCGGGGGATTTTCCCGAGTTCTTCCTCCACCATTAATACTGGCCGCCATGTATAGCCTATCGCGTGCTGAAAAATGGCGTTAAACCCTACAACAACAACAACCGCTGTCAAAACTGCTTTTAAAAAACACATAGAATTTTCGCATACTTTATTTAGCCTCCGATGTTTCGGCGTTATTTTTAATTTTTTTAAAATTGTAATTTGTTTTCATTTTTTAGCTTCTCTTATAACATTCCAACTAAGAAAATCTGAAATCTTTATATAGGATATCATTTGGTTTTGAGTTTTCTTTACCTACACATTTCATGACTGACGAAGATAAAACAAAGTGCATGATCACCTCAAATTTGAACGAGTAACACCACACCAGGACTCGGGAGCATTTCAATTAGACCGGGTATTTTTGTGAATAAGGTCGACTGTTTTCTTTTCACCCACTCTTACCTGCTAATGCAGTTCAAATCCTCAATCAACACTCCCGGTTGATTTCCTTTGTATCTGCATAAAGAGGTTTTTGAATCTCAGTGAATGGACTTGGAATTAAATTCTTTGTTCGCCCGCTTAGCTACCAGACTAAAGGTTCTCCCCAACTCTTGGAGGGATTAGAGGTAATTTTACGTTTCGTCGAAATGAATATATGTAATGTACCAATAGAACTGACAACCTCGACTCCACCAGGTATATTAAATATACTGGTAATTATAGCTTTGTTATATGCCGTTAGCATCCCAAGTTTTTCAAGATCTATTAACGGGTTCCATATTGATTTTCTTTAGCACATAATTTTTAAAGACCAAACTAATGCTATTTGTAGAAAACTTCACTGAGTGTATATTTGTATTCGTCTTGTACTCGTTTTAAAGAAAACTATTTTTCACCTTTTATTATCTTTTAAAACGTTACAAAGTTCTCAAATATAAGAATTCTATTATATAAAACGCGATGGGATCCATTAATATGGACATAGCATGTATGTATGTATGTATGTATGTATGTATGTATGTATGTATGTATGTATGTATGTATGTATGTATGTATGTATGTATGTATGTATGTATGTATGTATGTATGTATGTATGTACGTACGTACGTACGTACGTACGCACGCACGCACGTACGTACGAATGTATGTATGTATGTATGTATGTATGTATGTATGTATGTATGTATGTATGTATGTATGTATGTATGTATGTATGTATGTATGTATGTATGTATGTATGTATGTATGTATGTACGTATGTAAACACTAATTTCATACACTAAACTGAGCGAAATTGTTTCCATGCAGCTGAAGATATATTTTGCCTAAGTCATTATCAATAAAATCGTCACCGCTAAATAAATTTCGTTTTTCCATCGAATATATGAGAACATATCTTTACATCTTTATCTCTCACAATAGTTTTAGCTCGCATACATTTTGTCTGTTTTGATGTGTCATTATTTTCTCATATTAAGACATGTCGAATATTTATTGGTTTCATGTTCATTCTTATTCCTATAATTTCCCTTTCACTGAGATGTCTAGCCATTTCCATCGTAAATGCTATTTTACGCCACAATTTTGTACCTGAAAATTGTTTACAGGTGCGAATCAGTTCTGTACCAGATTACCTATCGTCATGTTCATTAATTTACTTAAAAATGGTAAAATATATAGATATATCTTCAAACGAAGAGATGGAGAGCACTGGGGCATCATGCTGCAGACATGTAGCATGATGGATGTATGGACGGACTGACAGGTGGGCGTAGATGGATGGATGGATGGTTTGATAGATAGATAGATAGAAGATAGATAGATAGATAGATAGATAGATAGATAGATAGATAGATAGATAGATAGATAGACAGACAGACAGACAGACAGACAGACAGACAGACAGACAGACAGATAGATAGATAGATAGATAGATAGATAGATAGATAGATAGATAGATAGATAGATAGATAGAGTGGGTGTTATTGCATGTAAGGCGTGTAAGTAACAACTTATTCCGTTTCATGCTTCAGATCCCACACTGAAAGACCATATGTATTGAAGTTACCATTAATCAAAGGAAGAAAAAAACACAAAAATGATATGTTAAGTAAATTGTTCGAACATTAAGCTATTTTGCTTTGATCTCATGCTCATAAACAATCTAAAAAGTAGGCCCAATGTTCAGAGCATCCTTGGATCAGACACGAGTATTAAGGTTTCAAATGTTTTAAGGCGAGTCGCGGGATTGCTGTCATGTACAATATGTATAACTATGTATGTACACTAAAGTATACCATTATATATATATATATATATATATATATATATTGGATTTTTAATGTAGCAGTCATATCGCTATGATGTCTACAGTGAGGCAGTATATAGCGATGTCTAGCACTGGGTCATTATGCCGCAGACATGTAGCATGATATCCAAACCCAGTCGCATTATCCTGACACCATTCCGACCAGTCGTAAGACTAACTTCTTAATGCTGAGAGCCACGTCAGGCAACTGGTAGTACATTTTTAAAAAAAAAATATAAATCTTTGGTATGACTTGAACGTGGTTTGAACCTGTGACCTTCCGCACCCGAGGCGGACGCTCTACCCACCAGTCCATATATCGCTGTACACTAAGGTATACCATGGTACATTATGGTATAATATTATCTTTTAGGAATGGAAACTAGGTACTAAACTTCACAAGGAAACTTAAACGTTAAACTTAATTACAGTTGTAATTAGTTTTGTGGGCAAACAATATTACTACTAATTAGTTTCCGGGGTACACGGAATTTAATTGTTCATCTGAGGAAACGAAACCTCGATTTGCTTATCGAGCGTTTAGGTTCACGTTAGTTCATACTTTTGTCGCTTCCAAGGCGAAGTTGTATGTTAATTAATCTCTTTTCTCCCATTTGTCGACGATCAAATTTACTGTTGTTGTGTTGAGATTTAACGCAAGACAGGGATATATTGCGACCACAAAAACTGGCGGCGGAAGATTTAGAGAAAACCTCGGTAAGAACCACCGACCCACGAGAAGCTACTTGCAGCTTTCTCGCATATCCACATTCGCCGAGTGCGAGTATCAAACCTATGCAGACAGTGGTGAGAGTGCATTTACTGGTAACAGAGTGCCCTTTAGACTACTCAGTCACCCGTGTAAAATACAATTTTGGTTGTTTTTCATAGATATGAAATTTGCTATATTTATATAAAGCTAGAGAGTTTTTTTTAATATCTTGTTACTAAATGCTTGTTTTGTGTGTTGTTCAATCTGTTTTTTAACTTGTGGCGGACTCCATGACATAACACAGATACCGCACGCAAAAAATGTTGTCGGCGACATTCATCGCAAAGGCATCAATTCAATAAAGGCGGAAAGTTTCGACGTCTGTTCTATAGGGACAGACCTTTTGCATCACTTTCCGGTTAACATAATTATGTTACCTTTAATAGCTTGCATTTTTATATGCAAACACCAAAGCGTGTACGATTCACTATCTCCTGACGATACAAACTTACAAAGTTTATTGGATCATCTGTCAGATTCTGACTTCGCCAGCTTTGTCCAGATTTATCGCTTTCTCTTTCCATATTGATCCAAACATTTCGGTCATCCAAATATTGTCTTTATGGTAATTGATATCTCATTTAATATTTCCACTCCCCAAGGTTCAATAACTGTTTTTCTTTCCCCCAACTCATTATAGTAATACGTGCTATCAGATCTTCTCGTATGTCCTTAGGTCATTCTCGTCAAATCTCATAATAAGTGTCGCTCCAGGCGAGATATAATCAGGTTGTTAAACGCCATTTTATTTCATGAATTTCGTCCGACGTTCCACCCGAGGCAAGCCAAGGCACAACGAATATCTCCTCTCTAATAGAGCATAACGCTACGACGTTTCTCAACGGTTTGCGGGAAAGAAAAATCCGCGAGGGGCGTTTGGGGTATTTGGGCCTTATGGTGCTATTAATAGAAAAAGCACGTGCTGCGTTGCTCGATCATTTGTCAAGACAATATACTGTGATTGATGACTCGAGGTGATAAACTTATCGGGCGGAAGCCACAGTATCTGACATCTTCTGGAAAATGTTTCAAGAAAATTACAACTGCGTTCATTTCTCAAAATGAAATATAGGAATATGACTCGGTCCTGATTCCGGTGACAGGAGTAAGAACATGGATAATGGGATTGGTTTTATGAGCAAGAGGAACATGCTATTAGTTTGTGTCTGGAGTCGCTACTCTTTGTGATGGGAAGTATATATCGGTTCTGATTATTTCCGCTGTTCGAATTTAATGTAGCTTTTAAGGAATAGAGTGACATGCATGCATACAAGTAAATACATATATGCATGCTTGCATTCTTACATACATACATACATACATACATACATACATACATACATACATACATACATACATACATACATACATACATACATACATACATACATACATACATACATACATACGTTGGTTCTTGATATTAATTACATTATATACAACATAACTCTAGAATCTACATTAGTAAAAGTTTATCAAACTGTTGAAACGTTTTACTTAAGATCTAGTACATTACGTTTGTCGTTACAAGCCAGTATTAAACAGGTGGTCCCTTGTAGCCGAGTGTCCTAAGTCGCTAGCTTAACAAGTCACTCTCATCTCACTTCTTTCAACACGGATTGGAGTCTATACTCGACCAATGTGAGAAAGCATACCAGACGATTTCCGTTAGTCTATGATTCTTCCCAGAATGTTCCTCCAATAACGATAAAAATCCGACAGTACTAAACTACAATAAGCGGACAAATACCTGTTACAAAAACGTCTCAATATTGTTCAAAAACACAAGGATAATACAATGACACCGTTTCTCAGATGTCACCATTCTTCCAACCCAACTAAAGTTTGGAAGGAAGGAAATTATTTGTTCAAAACGTTATCAGATTTAAACCGTTCTTGAAATAATCAAGAATTAGTTTTAAAAGACTTTCAAATATTCAGTTTAAAATTCGGAGATGCCCTTCTTTCTTTTAATTCAGTTAACGAAGTCGCTTGTAATTCCAATCTTTTTCCGTAAAGCTCCAAAAGTAGTCATCTGACTAATCGAATAACAACAACATGACCACGTGGCGCAAACGTTGGTTGGAGAGGGAATGAACATTTTAAAGCGGATATAAGAACAAAAATCGTGCATTAGAAGAGAAAAAGTCTGCTCAATTAATATAGTGTTTATGATGAGTTGAGGCCCTGGAATACACACTAAAGGGCGAAGTTGGACTGACGACAATCTTACATAACGTGGTGTTTGTTTCTTAAATTTACAATGGTGACTTTATCAAATTGTGTATGTCAGCTTTCGACTGAAATCGATTGATCCACGGTTATCTTCGATCAACATCGGACTAATAGCTGGCTCCTGATGTGATGAAACGTCGGTATTTTGTGGTTTTAATGGAACCTAACGATGTTAAGGACATTATCTGTTTAAGATCCATTATTATTCAGTAGATTTAGCATATACGACTTTTTGCTAGTAACGGTGGTTTGGGTGCTTTAAATAAAAGACATCTGTAAGTATCCTTTCTTCATTGGAAATGTCGATTTTCAAAAGTATTGGTAAAGTACGTTGGACCAACGCAACAATTTGTAACGCTACATTGTATAGAAAGATAGATACAATGAGAGACATTGAGATATATATTGGTCGATATATAGATATAGAGGCTGAATAACTAGGTAATCTACATTGGAAAATCTTGGCCTTAAGTAATCATTAGAGCCGAAGTTATGGGATTCTGACATCTTTAATCAGGGGATGGGAAACTGCGAGACATCTCATGGTCAGTCCTGTTAATTTACAGAACAGTTTTAATCTCCTTCATGCTATCGAGCTATTGTCACACAATCAGCTGAATGTGTCGTCTCTAAACCCGATGTTTAGGTGAAATGAGTTGGGGTAACGAGATATCGGGGTTATTTGTCTATCCATTGTTCCGGTATCGTCAAGGTTTATTCATGTCTTGTGCCTCAACAATGGAGCTGGAGTTTAATTGCGTTTAGAGTGGGTTCGCTTTCCTCTTTTTTTTATAAAGAATACCAGTTAACACTTGTAGCTTGAACATCGTCTGTGATTGGGAAACTCGTAGTGCAATAGCGGTACGAGTAACGCATTTGAATGTCTTCAATATTCCATGCAGTCTCTTGCTAGCGCATCGCACATTCAAATCCTTGAACATTCACATCAAAGATTCTGAACGAATGACAGTCACTATTTAAGTAAAGAAATATATTAAATAAACAGGTAAAGTACGAGTATGTTGAAGACTTAATTTAGTATTTTGAATGAATCCATTTCAAACTTTAATATAGCCTCCAAATATAATCTGGCAACTTCTGGTATCTCTTTGTTACAACCCAGATCTCCAAGCTTAACATTTTTCCCACCTATTTCTTTTTCGTAGCAAGATAGATAAGTCGCTGTGATGAACGCTGCGATGATGTGTGATAGGTTGTTGTAGTTGTTGTAGGGTTTAACGCCATTTTTAAGCACCAGATAAGCTATACATGTCGGCCAGTATTAATGGTGGAGGAAGAACTCAGTAAAATTCCTGGAATGAACCACTTACCCTCGAGTAGCTACTGGCAAGCTTTCTCACATACCCACTTAGGCTGAATCTGAGACTCGAACCCACGCAGAAAGAGGTGATACGGCAGTGATCCTTAACGGAGAAATCTTTAGACCGCTCGGCCACTCGGGGCCCTGATGTGTGACATGTATATGATGTCATTGGTAAACAAGTTATAGGTAAATGCATTGTCTGCTGCTGTAATAATTTTAGTTGTTTCTCCAATCATTGATCAAAAACCTCGAACTTGTTCCGATTCATAAATCTTGTATGTCACAGTTTGTCGGCGGCGTCGTATGTACAGATGCAAGCATATCCAAGAGCATTACTGCATCTCAACCGTTTCTTCTTGTTAAGTAGGAGGCGACAGTTTGCAGAGGGGTTCATTGTACCTAGTCCTGGTTAGGGGGATAAGGGGCTAGCTTTGCATACACGTGTACATCACTGGATACATTCTTCATCAAAGTTTTATGCTCAGTTCAGTTTCTTTGTGTCTGGAATTACGAAACTTTGGTTAAATTGTGTGTATTGAAACGAATTCGCAAACTTTGTTAATGCTAGGGTTAAAAAAAACCAGATGATGTCTAATACTAACACGTCTTTATAAGAATTAATCATTGTGAGCTATATTGACCTTTTTTAAAAAATAAAACAAACTTATGTTAAGCTCTTGCGTTTATCTCATAGTCGCGTAAGATTATATCCCCCATATATGCAATACTGTTTATCCTTTTAATCATAACAATGGATGACGGCACGTATTTTGAGAGTATTACATCATTCATACAAAATAATAGGTTCCAGTAACCCAAATCGATTCATCATTCACTTGGGTTAAGTTTTCTGTAGGTTTATTACTCAAGCACTGTACATCAAACTACACATTTGCATGTATCTCTCTTGGTAACTCACCCTTACTGCAAACGAAGATCAACGTGACCTATATTACACAAATCACTGGTTTTGGTTAATTGTTTTCCTTATCTCAATACCACTTATATTTCTTTTACATCCTACACGAATACCATTATACACGGAATCATAAAATGTGGCAAAAAGATAAATATTACACTATTGTGACCTATGTTTTAATTCAAACTTTATGCAGTCATTGAGCATGACCATTGCACTGTGTTCTGCCATCAATCATGAAAGGTGACCATGAGATGCATTCTGATGACCACATTGAAGAAGTAGGTCATTATGTTCCGTATTTTACGCTTCACTGACTTGTGTTGATAGTTTGTCTTGCATGTTCATACACCAGGATTTGTTCATGCTAGAATCATGAAATTGGCAGTGGCATGGATCCCTGTACATAGCTCACCCTTTTAACGAAGGAACGTCTTCGTGACCTATATTTAATCATCTGTTGACTTAGGTCATGTTTTTCCATTTAGAGCTTGGCATCACAAGTTGTTGGCCGTCTATATTCATACAATTCTTCCTAGAATCATAAATCTTTATGAGGAGATGCATTGTGATAACCGCTACACAATATACGCAAAAGTGCCTCTTGAATTTTAGTTCAGTCTTTAGTGACTCTTTTTGAAATTTTGTTATTTCTTGTTCATTTAGCGTTGCTGTTCGAATATAAAACATGATTGAACTCGTCTGTTAGTAATACACCTATGCAACTCAAAGTCACTGTTATCTACACAGTATGCTTTACAAAGATACTTCGCGTATTTATTTGTGTTAGTTTGATGACCATTCTCTACTTTGTTATATATATATATATATATATATATATATATATATATATATATATATATATATATATATATATATATATATATATATATATATATATATATATATATATCTGTTCGATAAGTACAAACATTGATTGGCTAAGTTCATGACGTGAATAGGAGCATATAAATATGAGTGCAGACAGTTGTCAGAACGGCAAAGTTCGAAAACTTAGTAGAAATTTATATATATATATATATATATATATATATATATATATATATATATATATATATATATTTCAAATACAATCGAAAACCGTAAGTACTATTATACAAATTACATAACCGAGATTATCTTTGACACTAGAAAATCTCAAAATTGAATCAAATTGTTACGAGAAATTTTAAATAGTTTTATTACATGATTGTTATTGAAGTTAAAGGATTTATAATTATTATATAATATTTTATAAAGCAACTGCTCTCTCCAACTACACTTGTACCAAAATTATCTTTTTAACTGAGATCACGCTACTATGTCAGAATGTGTTACCGTCCATCTAAGACGTTTAATTATTAATGTACGCATGAATTTGGTAATATAATTAATTTCACCATAATATGGTGTATTACATCGTGGACTTTTGGCATTTAGACACACAAGACTGCTCTATATCATCAGAAATTGATATTGTTGTTATTAACACTGTTGATGTAAAGTCACTATGTGATACTGAATGGCATGTTCTCTCTCACTTTTATTATTTTTAAAAAAAAACATTTTTAAGTCGTGAACTCTGGTCTTTTCAATATATAACACACAAGGTAGACTGTTGGAATTTAGACACACAAGATTGCTCTTTATTAGAAGTTGATATTGTTGTAACAAACACTGTGTGGATGTAAAGTCACTATAATATATTGAAAGGTATGTTCCATCTCACTTTTAGTATTTATAAAAAGCATTTGTAATTTCTAAACACTGTCCTTTTAGATATATAACACATTATATATATATATATATATATATATATATATATATATATATATATATATATATATATATATATATATATATATATATATGTATATGTATATATATATATATATATATATATATATATATATATATATATATATATATATATATATATATATATATATATATATATATATATATATAAGTTCTTTTCAAAACAATACAGTTCAGAATAGGAATCGATCTGTTTGTTCAGGGGAAATCGTTTCATATTGATAAGTTGATATCTATACATTACATTAATAGTGTATAGATAATACTAATTGTGATGCCTTATGTACTCGCTATTAAGCCGAGTTCAACTGCAATTTGGACATACCATATCTGCCGTCGCTTAACGCGCCGGATGATCTGGGTCTTTGCATTCTGTTCGAAGTAATCAGTAGAACTAACACCATAGACCAATATCAGAGTCTATGTGGGTTTTATTTTTTTGCAGTCTGACTCGACTTATAATTTAGCATATATGGTAGTTATAATCAGACTGCATCCCGGATTACTAAACGACGTCGCTTCTCCTTGCATACAAAACTGTTGATTTTGGAAGCTTTTATTTTTGTTTTTGCTGAATATATAGTTTATAACGATCGAGTTTCAAAGACGGGACAGGGAAGAAGTCTAATGCTTTCTACTTCGATTTTTAAAAAACATAAACTCTGGTTTTAAAATTTAAATTTCCTAGCTTCGAAAATCCTTTTCAATCGAATCAACGGTCGTATGTGGTTTTCAGTGGATTTCGTGTTGGGAATATGAGCCAGAATAACGCGTGTCTTCTCCAGCATCTGTCGTTGCGTAAAGAATATCACCTGTTGAACATTTGAAACGGATATAGTTTCTGCCGAAGGTACTCGTTTGTAATTTAAGAAGAAAGGTAACAAAAATAGAAAAGCATTGGTGTGCAGATAAATTGATCCATCTGTGTTTGGGGTTTAGCTAATCGCATGATATCTAAAATACAAGCATTGGTAAAGACGTGTGTTGATTATATTGAAATCGAAAGTGTCAAGTTTATGTGTGTGTGACAATATGTTTAATTTGAATCTTAATATGTAGTCTCATTGTTTCGTACATTTATAGTGCCAAAGCTTTTTCATCTTCAAATCAGGCGTAGTTTCCAATCGTGTAGGTTAAACTGATTTTTATATGATTAAGATGAAGAGATTTGGTTTAGAATCTTGCCATAAACACAAAATGTTATCCATTTGACTGTTCTACACATTTCTTACAGAATTTAATCTGAGAACAACTTGCATCATGCAATGAAAAACAGTGAAATATTTGTCTATATCCATGGGAATTATCGGCATGCTAAAACAATTTTGACTGTATTGTGCGCCAATTGAAAATTTCAGTGTTTGTGTGTATGTGTGTATATATAAATTTTCCACTTTAATATATATATATATATATATATATATATATATATATATATATATATATATATATATATATATATATATATATATATATATATATATATATTATAGTGGAAAATTTAGAGAACCTTTGGTTATCTAACCTACAGTCTGGCTGATGTTATCGTCACGTTACACAGACCCAATCATATTTATGTTATTTGGTTTGTCGTTTTTCTTGGTCAGAAGAAGTTAAATTAATTTCTTTTCATTTCAGCAGGATGGAAAGATGACAAATTTTCATGCAGAATCAAAACGGGAAATTACACCATTAGATTCTTGAGGTGTATGTTATACCCAAGGTTTAGATGACAGCTTTTTTCGCAGATCAGAACAAGACAAGACACCAGTAGATTCTTGAGGCGTATGTTGTGGCCAAGGTTTAGGTTGGATTTTAAGACTGAAAATATTGAAAACTCCAGAGGAATGAAGCGGCTACATTTCCTAAGTTGGACGATCATTGGTGGAACAGTAATGAAGCAGCATATTCGCTTCAAATGATGGTGGTTATTAAGGAAAATAGCATAATCATTCAGGTATGCTGAAGCATCGCGTTGTGTCTGTCGTCAAATATTGAACCATGCATATGTTCGCTCGATTAATGATATGTGAGAGCTTTGTTTCGGATGCATGGGATGAATCTAACTATGCTTCAGCTTCAAGTACCAGATGGCATGTGTATATGTTTGTATCGGTATATGATGAAGTTCCATTGTATGAGGGCTTAGCTGTACATTAGTTCTTCAGCTAATTGTGTTACCCTCTATAAATAAAGTCAGTATTAGCAACATCGGTACCATCAGCAACATAGGCACGAACTACCAATTCGGAATGAATAACGAAAATTGTCACTAAAAAATGTCTATTTACAAGGACTATTTTTCATTTGGTAACGCATGGATTATATGAATTAATTAATCGGACGATCAGACCAAAAGAAATCATGAAAGAAATATATATAAATCTCATTTAGTTATATCCTTTAAAAATAGCAGACAATATTTGCAAGAAATAAGTTTTGGTAAAGTAAGATCAGAAGTGGTGAAAATTTATTTTACACTTCATTTGTTCACCGACATCATAAAGAACCAGAAGAAGGATTTACATATTTCGAAAGAAAACGAAAGCTTTTTTAAATTGCATGTGTTCTAAAGGATGGAATACTTTACATGCAAGAATCTGTCCAAAGTTTTATTGTTTTTTGTTTTATTTTGTTTCGCAACGGTGGAATAAAATGATTTGGTATAATATATTCTTTCCCGGTGATTGGAATTGATGGTTGAGAAAATCGACAGACAGAGTTTTTAATATTATTTTAAAACATAACTTGAAGAATGTTCATCGCGAAATTCCATTCCAAGAATATATTGGCTATTAAAATATGAAATGTTTGACATCAATAAGCTGTTTTTATTTACTAATTATCCATGGCCTTTACCAAGAAAGTTAATTAAATGACATACAGCATAGAGGTTAAGACCAATGGTTTACAACATAAATGTAAAGTCTAATGATATATACATCATGAACGTAAAGTCTTATTACATACAGCATAAACGTGAAGTCTAATGAAATACGGCACAAAAGTAAAGTATACAGCATAAAAGTGTAACGTGAATTATACAGCATAAAAAGTAAAGTGAAGTATACAGTATAAATAAGTAAGGTTTAGAGCATCATAGTAAATTTCAATTGTATACTTCATAAATGTGAAGTCTAAATGTGCAGAGCATAAAAATGAAGTTTAATGGCATACATCGTCGTAGTGAAGTCTAATGGCATACAAGACAAAGGATAAGTTTAACGGCATAGTATAAAGTGAAGTCTAATGGCATACAAGACAAACGTTCAGTTTAATTCCTTAGCATAACGTGAAGTCTAATGGCATACAAGACAAACGTTAAATTTAATGGCTTAGCATACAGTGAAGTCTAATGGTATTCATCATACAAATGAAGGTTAACAACATATAGCAAAAAGTGACGTCTAACAGCATACGCTATAAATATAAAGTATAATGGTATACTTCATTAAAAAAATTATGTTTAATGGTATATTGCATAAATGAACGTGCTTCTAACTGTATACTGCATACAAATGAAGTATAATAATATATGGCAAAAGAGTGAGGTCTAGTGATATATCACATAAAAGTGAAGTCTAATAGTATACTACACAAAGTGAAGTCTAATGATATCAAGCATAAGAGTAAAGTACAATTGTATACTGCATAAACAGGGTTTTCCCGGGTTCTTACTTAAACCATTAATACTGGCTGCCATGTATAGCCTATTGTGTGCTGAAAAAATGGTGTTAAACTCTACAACAACAAAAAAGCATAAAAATGAAGTCTAATGGTATATAAAATAAAAGTTACAACTAATGGTTAACTGTATAAACGTGAAGTATAATGGTATATAACAAAAGAAAATGGTATACTGCATACCAATGAAGGCTACATGCATCTCAAAAGTTAAGGCTTATTTTGAAGTTTTGAGTCCAGATAGTGTTACTCTCACCTTGCTTGTAATTTTTATACTGCATCATATAAAGAAGAAGCAAAAATAATAACTTGATTGTATAAGACATGTTGTTCGAGGATATCTGAATTTCTCAAAATGCATCTGCAATGTAAACAATATTCAATGACGCATATGTTTGTTGGCCTTCACTTTTATGAAGAATATAGTAATAACATGCAGACACAAACAAGAGTGGTTTCTTTTTTTCATCTGTTTTTCTAAGAATGTTATTTGAAACCACGCGCGTGTGACAAACTACTCCAGTTCAGGCTATTATAAGGAATAATTACGTAATACTAAGAATACTCAATATTACTTTGCTTTTTATTTTGTGTTAGGTCATACAGCTTTAATTTAGTAATACATATTATAAAATTTAAATGCGACTGACTTTTGCAAGCAACAAAACGGTCGTAAAAAACGAAAAACGGTCTTATAAAAGATACTTTTCAACGCCGTGTTGAAGGTTCAGTCATGGAAATGTCAGCATATGATTGATTTATACTTTGGAAAGGCATGATTTGGATGATAGCAAATACGACACCTCTAAATCACATATATTTTCATGGAACATGATATATTGACATTAGGATCATATTTTGAAATATCGTCTTCGTTGTTATTCTCCAAATCAAACCATCTTATCTTCAGGCAGGTATGATTTTGTTTTACCTGTCGCGGGTAATTGGCCCGGATTTTACCGTCACACCTGTGACATTCCAATATTTATCTCCAACTGGAAATCAGATTGGAATACTGTTCTATCAATATATGATAAATAGATCCTGCGCACAGCTGCGAACCTGTAAACCATTTCGTAAGTTGAATCCTGTCTACTATTTCCTTTCCGCTTGATAGCATTAATCTTATTATTACACGTGCATGGTTCCACAAAGCACCTGTATCTATGCAAGTAAGTAATGTAAGTATGTGTGACTGACTGACTGACTGACTTGCTTTATTTCCTTTTCAGAAGAGATTTAATTCAGTTAATATGTATGTATGTATGTATGTATGTATGTATGTATGTATGTATGTATGTATGTATGTATGTATGTATGTATGTATGTATGTATGTATGTATGTATGTATGTATGTATGTATGTATGTGATATACAAGGGATGGATGGATGAATTGGCACTATTAAGTGCATGGGCAATGTGAATTCATTGTCATGATCAGGAACAGACCACAATAGCTACTCTAAGCTGATCCAGGTAGATTGGAACCCTGAGCCTGTATGTTGTGAGTATGTCACTATACCACTAAGCCACCCCGGTCACCCTGAATGTAAATTCACATTTCGCCTATTTAAGTCGTCATATAAAATGAAATTGTCAGTTTTACCGAGGTTATATTAATTCCGAATAAATGAAATATGTGCGGCAGTTAACGCTAGTTTGTGATTATACAATATTTAACCACAGCTTGAAATTTGAAGAACATAAAACAATGTGCCCCACGGCTTATTAGGTACTAAATGGATGCCACAGGTAAGTATTAACATTTAACATCCAATAACCACTTAGTACATCTTAGTCATAATTTGAACAGGTATATTTAATACTACTTAAATGTCGGTGTGTACACAAACGATAGAAACTATTAATAATGACAAGTGTTCCCTCTCAAAAGCTGAATAATAATGTATGCAGCACACGGAAATATTGTTTCATAATGTAGAACCCAATTACACCGCAAAATAGCACTCCACCCATACATATATATATATATATATATATATATATATATATATATATATATATATATATATATATATATATATATATATATATATATATATATATATATATACAGAGAGAGAGAGAGAGAGAGAGAGAGAGAGAGAGAGAGAGAGAGAGATGGTGGAGGTGGTTACAAATAAATACGAAATAGTACCGAAAGTGCAATCAATCCCTGGTTTATACAAGAGAAGTTTTATCAATACAAATAAATAACTTAATACAGGTTAGATTATTTTAATTATGTATAGATACATTGATTTCTGTATTAGGAATTTTAATGACCGTGTACATATAATAAGTAATTACTAGGTCGACATGGGGGTGTTACGATGGATTCATATACTACTGACAGTCACAGGATTTCTTGGTGATGTTTTCATGCTCGAGATAGTATAAGAGTCGGTGTTTCCAGGGAAGGTGACGGATGCCGTTTACTCGCATCTTCGTACTGTAAGAATTACAGTTTGTATGATAATGCTATTTTATTCGGAAAAAAAGCCTTCCTGTAGATCAACACATTTCCGTGTTGGGGAGAAAGTGCTAATAATCTTATGATTTCTACTGAATCTCCCAAATCATATGTTTTAAATGCATTTGATAAATTTTCTCAAATAAATATGGCTTAAATTAAACTCAAATCTTGGTAACGGTAGACTTCAGTTTGTACGGGTATTGAAATTAAAGTTATTAAACGTCTCGCAAAATAATATTTGAAGTTGATTGAAAGTCCTATTTAAAATCACATTACTGATATGGCCAATATATGCCACTTGGCGTGTGTTTGCTTTATAAGTATTATACCAACATTGTACAACATAGTGATTTCTAAATTGTTCTTAATCTATATTTCTCTGAGATGTTGAAATGGTAAACACAAAAACAAAACAGTGACAAATGTCTCATATTCCTTAAATATAATCACTGATACTCCAAAAAAATTCCCCAGAGCAGTCGCTGATATTTTATTTTAGTTACGAGGAATAATGAATAATGATAAACTCCGTTTATAACGAAATCAGATACAAAGAAAGAGCATCTAAATTATGAAAGATATCACACTTGGACTTTGTCCTTATGTCCAATGTTTAACATGTGTTTCGTGTTTACAGAATATAGCTATCGCTTTTCTTAGAGATGTGTATATTCGTATAAAAGTATGAACCAGTATAGCTTTTCTGAACCAATTAACTCCTAAACTAAATCGATTTGTGCAAGGTAAATCCGTTTTTGGTATGAAATAATGGTAACGTATCTGTGCATTGAACTCTGTGTGTGTGTGTGTGTGTGTGTGTGTGTGTGTGTATGTGAGAGAGAGAGAGAGAGAGAGAGAGAGAGAGAGAGAGAGAGACAGAGAGAGAGAGACAGAGACAGAGACAGAGAGAGAGAGAGAGAGAGATTCACATGTAGCCTGAATTAAGTAGTTTTTATCTGCATGTTGAAATTTCATTAGACCGGCAAAAGTGATCACTCGTAACTAAAAGTCGGGGTGGTTTCTAGCATGCAACGGACTATACAGTGTTTATAATCACCCCATCTGTTGTTGGCACATTTGAATAAAAATTCAATTAAGTTGTACATAAAAGAATCTTGACAACTTCGCTACTCGTAAAACCCAGGCAGGTATGGCCCCGTTGAGGGATTTTATGAATCTGCCCGTCGACGAACTCATGGAAACCTGAGCCGTCATCAAATCGTTTGATGAAAATTCATTTATGTTTCTTCATCCGTCCAGAAACTTCATTTTTGCTGTCATAACCTTTTAAAGATGGGACGTGCATGACAAGGTTAGAATTGAAAATTTAGGTGAGTTACTCCTATCTTATTAACGCACAACTCTCTCTCTCTCTCTCTCTCTCTCTCTCTCTCTCTCTCTCTCTCTCTCTCTCTCTCTCTCTCTCTCTCTCTCTCTCTCTCTCTCTCTCTCTCTCTCAGGTAACTACAGTACTGCATTCTAAACTGTCGATAAGCCAAATCCGTCGAACCATTAAATACATAATATTATACCATTAATATATTATTAAAACATTATATATAATAATGTACCATCACATACAATATTATTTCATTGTATGCAATTATATGCCATGTTATACCATTACATACCATATAATACCATTATATACCATTAGTAACATTCTTTACTATATTATATCACTGCGTATAAAGTATTGAAGATTTAAGATTCAGACTGCATACCTTGTAGGTGAGACATCTTGAAAAATCGAGTATTGTTTCTATTTTAAAATTAAAATTCGTCGGTATTTTGTACATTAGGCCTTTGTGCCTGATGTCTCCGATATTGTTGTGATAGAAGTCACTGCAGTTATATACCCTGTTTGAAAATAAATGGAAATCTGTATTGATTGAAGTATAGACAACAATCGCGATATAGAAAAAAGTGCATCAACAGTCAACAGCAATTTGCAATAAATTTCCTTTTCCAATGGTACGGAGTACGATTACATGTTATTTACGTACACTCTTTTGTTACATATGCTCCATCTGTGACCACAAGAAAATGTATATCAATTTGCAATACGTTAGGTTCTTGATTTTCGTGGCATTGATTACATACAGGGAACATATATAAATATACAATCTTGCACAAAATTTATCACAGACAAAACAAATACCTCCACATGTATCGCATGTTAAACAAAGCTAAATTGAATCCAATTTGTATTTAAAAGCATCACACATTCAAGAATAAACAGCCAGGCGTTGGATCTTATTCCATTTTAGTTTCATTTTTGCATTGTCGTTACTAGTGACTTCGAAGAAACAATGATAGAATTAATAGGCATATAAAAAGATAAATGTTTACATGTAGGAATGTATGCTAGTAAGTAGGCATACATAGACATATGCCCGTGCTTCTGTAGACAGATACCTATTGGTTGTAAGTTATGTGTGGATTGAGAAGTAAGTGTGCACGCTCGTGTGTGTGTGTGTGTGTGTGTGTGTGTGTGTGTGTGTGTGTGTAACATTTTTACATATATATTATTTAATTATGACTGTGTTTAGTACAGTGAAGCAGTTTGATTTGACTATTACACAGACTGATGGTTAATATGTAGTTTCAAAATAAAAATAGCATGTCCATCATACAAAGAAACGTTTTAATTTCTTTATATATTTATTAATTTTCTCTTCCCTGTCGCTTTTGTCCTGTTTAACGTCTCAGTGTTTACAAACATGGGCTTAAAGTGCTGATGACTCCAGGAAATTCTTTTAACTCTTTGCCTATTCAGCATTTTACAATATAACTTATGACATAGTTCTATGGACCTTGCAAGCAGTACATAGTTCATTGTATTTTATTCGATTTTTAACTATCATGAACTGAATGTATCTTTTCATTTCTATTGTACTGACATGTCATCCATACTTCAATACAAGCACATGCTTCGTTTTCATCTCCTTTCAACCGTGATCCAATAAACATACTTACATATAATAGATGTACCAGCAAAGGCCAGTTTATATAGCAAAGTTACAAGAATGGGGATTTGAAACATTTTCAATGGGCGGTTTCGCCATGTAACTTTGTATAGCTAACTTGATATGCATAAACGGCATGAGTAATAAAATTGTTTCTTCGTTATAGAAGTAATAATTTGATAGAAGACCAATGATTATTTATAAAATTAGAACGTTTCCAACTGTTTCGCCTAAGAAAACAGCAAAACCTTTAAAAAAAAAAATTTCGTTGAAATTCCTACTTAGTTTCAGCTGAACGATATATCTGATATGCAGAAACACATATAACGAATGTTTAAAGCAAGTCCATAGTGGAAACTTTGATAAATATAAATGCAAAAGGTATCATGGCAAAAGAGGAAAGACGATTACATCACAAAATCAATCAGGCATACCTACCTACCTACCCACCCACCTACCTACCTACCTACCTGCATGCATATATGTATGTGTATATATATATATATGTATGTGTGTATATATATATATATATATGTATGTGTGTATATATATATGTATGTGTATATATATATATATATATATATATATATATATATATATATATATATATATATATATATATATATATATATATATATATATATATATGCGTGTGTATAACTATATTCAATCTCACGCTTTGAGTACTAATATGTTGCGTAAATGAAAGAAATTACATGCTCGAAGGTAATCTTTACTAATAACTCCCAAGTCAGTATATGTTGATTGAGTTCACAAGCACCTATGTCAAATTTTATTCTGTGCTTATTTATTAATATTCGTCTTTGAACCAATTAACCTTTCATGTAACCATAGAATTTAGTCCTAGACATGCCCAAATTCATTACAGGGTTTTAAATCGTTCTTACATTTTCTGTTCAGCATACATCTGAAATTGCGTCTTCCCTTCCCACAATTCGACACTTCCCCCATTAGTAATACTATGCTAACGTGCTGCATTGCAATTTGTTATCTCAGATATACTATATCTTTAAACGAAGAGTTTTTAATCCCTGGAGTACTAAGCGACCTTTGCTTTCCATGCTTTCAAGCATGGCGGGTCGATCTTCGTTATTTCGTATAGCACACCGTGAAGGTGAAGCAAACGTTTGTGTCTTCTGCATCGATTTCTGTTTGAACAATCCTTTAAGCAGTTGCATGGATTATTCACATATCATAGCTGGAAAGTTAGTTTTAATTTCGACTGTTTGGAGACATCAGTAATCACGTAACTAATCTGTTAGCATATCCCAGCATGCAACAAAACAGCTCACTGTATCCATAAAACATATATTTTAATCATCCTTTCAAAGATATTTCGCAAACATGTATATATGAGAATTATGTTAGATTTTTTAAAATAAAAACTTCATATGGCAATCTGGTGTGTATTTTAGAGTATTGCATAAAGCGATTATATGGGTATCTTATAGTAGCTGCCAACTGGCAATTTTGTTAATACCTTCCAAATAATTGCCATATTGCAATTATGGTAGTATCTTAGAGCCGTTGCCATATGGCAATTATGTGATAACTTTAGAGTAATTGCCATATGGTAATTATGTTAAGATCTTAGAATAATTGCCATATGGTAATTATGTTAAGTTCTTAGAATAATTGCCATATGGTAATTATGTTAAGATCCTAGAGTAATTGCCATATGATAAGTATGTTAAAATCTTAAAGGTATTGTCATATGGTAATTATGTGAGTATCTTAGAGTAATTGCCATATGGTAATTATATTAAGATCTTAGAGTAATTGCCATATGATAGGTATGTTAAAATCTTAAAGGTATTGCCATATGTTATGTTAAGATCTTAGAGGTATTGCCTTATGGTAATTATGTGGGTATCTTAGAGTAATTGCTATGTGGCAATTATATTAAGATCTTAGAGTAATTGCCATATGGTAATTATGTTAAGATCCTAGAGTAATTGCCATATGATAAGTATGTTAAAATCTTAAAGGTATTACCATATGTTAATTATGTTAAGATCTTAGAGATATTACCTTATGGTAATTATGTGGGTATCTTATACCAACTGCCATATGGTAATTATGTTAAAATCTTAGAGGTATTGCCTTATGGTAATTATGCGGGTATCTTAGAGTAATTGCCATATGGTAATTATGTGAGTATCTTAGAGTAATTGCCATATGGTAATTATATTAAGGTCTTAGAGTAATTGCCATATGGTAATTATGTTAAGATCTTAGAGTAATTGCCATATGGTAATTATGTTAAGTTCTTAGAATAACTGCCATATGGTAATTATGTTTAAATCTTAGAGTAATTGCCATATGATAAGTATGTTGAAATTTTTAAGGTATTGCCATATGTTAATTATGTTAAGATCTTAGAACTATTGCCATTTGCTAATTATGTTAAGATCTTAGAATAATTGCCATATGATAAGTATGTTAAAATTTTAAAGGTATTGCCATATGTTAATTATGTTAAGATCTTAGAGGTATTGCCATTTGGTAATTATGTTAAGATTTTAGATTAATTGACATATGGTAATTATGTTAAGATCTTAGAGTAATTGCCATATGATAAGTATGTTAAAATCTTAAAGGTATTGCCATATGTTATGTTAAGATCTTAGAGGTATTGCCTTATGGTAATTATGTTAAGTTCTTAGATATATTACCATATGGTAATTATGTGGGTATCTTAGAGTAATTGCCATATGGTAATTATGTGAGTATCTTAGAGTAATTGCCATTTGCTAATTATGTTAAGATCTTAGAGTAATTGCCATATGATAAGTATGTTAAAATCTTAAATGTATTGCCATATGTTATGTTAAGATCTTAGAGGTATTGCCATATGGTAATTATGTGGGTATCTTAGAGTAATTGCCATGTGTTAATTATATTAAGATCTTAGCGTAATTGCCATATGGTAATTATGTTAAGATCTTAGAATAATTGCCGTATGGTAATTATGTTAAGATCTTAGAATAATTGCCATATGGTAATTATGTTAAGATCTTAGAGTAATTGCCATATGATAAGTATGTTAAAATCTTAAAGGTATTGCCATATGTTAATTATTTTAAGATCTTAGAGGTATTGTCTTATGGTAATTATGTTAAGATCTTAGAGGTATTGTCTTATGGTAAGTATGTGGGTATCTTAGAGTAATTGCCATATGGTAATTATTTTAAGATCTTAGAGGTATTGCCGTATGTAATGTTAAGATCTTAGAGGTATTGTCTTATGGTAATTATATGGGTATCTTAGAGTAATTGCTAAAGCGTTCAATAACTGCACCATTGCAAGTCTTGCAAACAATCTGAAAGATAAACCATATGAAACATACCAGACCCTTTTTTCTAGTAAATATATGCAACATTCCTTTGTTTGATACTGAGACAAAACTTAAATTATTCTGTATTGTACAACGTTGGATACAGTTATATATAAATTGTGTGTCATATACGCCAGATCACTTAAACGCTTCCGAAGACTTAATGTCAGAATTGTCCCCCTTCCCTCAAGTTTGTAATCACTATCAGACGAATAAAAATAATAAATTTAATTTTACAAAATGTAACATTAATGTAGCAACAACTTCAAAATACAGACGAAAATCTCGAAATCTTCATAACTCTAGCCCGATATTTTTCAGTGACCCTTGAAATTGATCAGTCTTGTATGGTTCACAAATCCTGACTAAAAACCCATTCCATGGCACAATAGTTTCACATTTATGATAGGGCCGTCACCTCCTCCCGAAAGGCTCCCCTCCATTTCACACACCCTCATATTCCTTGTTGGGAGTAAACTTAAAATTTCTCGTCCATACCCTGAATCTATACAGTTTTGCGAACGAGTCAGCGAGCTGCTAACTTACTTGGATCTCCATGACGATATTCTATTGTTACCGCATTTCTTCCATTTTTGGCAAATATTAGAATTAGACATTGAATACATTAAAAAAACAACGTCTTTACTTTCTTGCGTGTGTAGATCTTGCATCCATCCATTCACCAGAGTTCGATTCTCCCAGCAAACATCAAAAGGAGTGCGCATGTTCCTCTTTCACATTGAAAACTTTTGTTCGTTTGATACGTGAAGATGACAATATTAGGTATCGCTTGATGTTTTGGTTTCTGAAATTGGTACCATGAATCCGCCAACAAAACAAAACAGGTATTTCCACTCTTAAAGAATCAAACTCTTCTATCGACTTGTCTGGCAAAATTTTGAGCACATTATAATGTTAATAATCATATATTATATTTGCTCAGATGCAAGAACGTATAAATGAAACCTGAGAACTTTCGAGCTGCCATTCAATATGATTTTTTATCAATATATGAGAAAGAATATTCATTTAATTGATTTTTTTTAATTCAACAAAGGCCTTGTAAAAATATAAAATTAAAATTTGTAGAAGACGCTGCGGGGGAGGGGGCTTGATGGAGTGCGGTAACTATAGCATCCCAACAGTTATTGATGCAACTTGCATCAAATTTTTGGGGTGGTACCTCACCTTTACCATGAATATTGCTCTCAATTTTGTAAGCTTTCTTTTTGAAACTGTGATTTCTGACATGGAATTTTGAGTCACCTACCACGTCTGCTAATTAATAATGCGAACAAACAACTGAACTATTTTTCAAATGTGATATTTATCTTGCAATTACGATAAAGTCTGCAATTTCTCCATATCTCATGCTAATCGTAATAGTAGTAGTAGTAGTCATCGAGGTAGTTATTCTTGATATATAAGTCATCGTAAAACAAAATGGAAATCAGTATCTTGCTCTATAAAACGTCTTTCATCTTTGTGTTTGTGCTACTACAGCGAATGGAAAGACACTTGATCATTAAGTGTAATATATGATATAGTTCTTCCTGCCGTTACAGTGATGACCGAGTCCCGCCTTTCTAAATTCATTTTGAAATATATAATTTGGCTTGATTACTTCCACTACTACTTCTACACAAATGTATTGCAATCAATGGACATATTGTACTCTTATATATTCGTGATGTAAGTAATAACAAGTATTTAGCATGAATATTGAAAAAGGCCATGGTCTGCATTCACTCACTTCAAACCTTTTCATTTTGTTTTCTCCTATATCTGAAAGAGATGACCATCTTAGACAGCTTGTAGCGTAGCAACTGTTGTGTGAAAACATAATTTTCCAATTAGAGATATATCTCTTACCTAATTCAATTCAGGCTTCTCAATCGGGTAACAATTATGGATATTTCTAAATACGTTTCCATAGTGTTCAACAATATCAGCACGTATCTAATACAGAAAGATATAAAAACAAGTCGTAATATTAATTCTCAGGATAAAGATACCCCATGGAAGATAAATTACAGAGCAGCTCAGCAACAATTTCCGAAAGCAATCATTAAAACAATTGGGTTGAGCCATGTTGGCGATACATAATTTCCCGCGTTAATCTGCGGTATTCTCGCACTGGAGACACCATCACGTGCACGCCTATCATATTAGCTGAGATTGAAAGATGCTAGAGCCGAGGCGTACCAATTGATAATCAATAGAAATCCCCTACATTAACTTAATAAGGCTAAATAAGTCCAGAAAATTCATTTTATTAAAAGCTGGTGTCATCCGATAGCAGCCGATTGGGGATGATATTAAAACTGGTTGTCAACACTCTCCCAGAATGAAATAGGAAGCCAGGAGTCTTACTCAACATGGTTGATGGTATTGTTTTAATTAATAGTCCCGGATAGAAATGTTGTAATTGCAAACCGCGATGAAAAGATAGTGTATACATATTACTTTGTTGACATTACGCAATTAAATTGATGATTTTCTGTTAGTGCCCGAAAATCTAGAGAGTGTGTCAACATCAGCGTTGATAATTGACAGGTAGCAGAACTATCTCTGCGTTTGAACATTATTCACGATTCAGCGTCAGGTGCAAGCAAACATTTTTTCTCGGCTCTTTACAGTTCTGCATATATAAATATTGAAACAAAAATTGCTTAACGATGAAAACGGTCTTGAATGATATGAACAAATGATAAATAAATGTACCTGATGAGTTTTAACAGGAAACATCAATGGCTAATATTCGTTTACTGCTAGCTGTTGACTAAAACTTAGTTGTTGTAACCTCATTTTATCAACTGTAAAAATACTACCAAAGTAATTTTAAAACCATAATGTTTATGTTGTATCAATGTTTCATTTTGATGTATTAATTTTAAACCAAAGCACGGTTCATGGTAAAGCAAAAAAAGTCAATCGCTTTGTATTTTCATGGTATTAATATAATTTTCATTGTTTTCTTCAATATCATTATAATTAACAAGTACCAAAATATTTAAACCTTTGTCATGTTTACACTACCACCGCTTTTCACCCTTTAAGAGTGACAGACAACTGTGTGCAATTTTCTTCATTTTTATATTTTTAGAACTTTTATTTTGATTTTTAATATTGTCATGATTGTGCTAGCATGCCGTTAAGTATCCATCGATCCATCAAACCATACCTACATACCTACAAACATGTATACACTCATAAACACACACACACACACACACACACACACACACATACATACATACATACATACATACATACATACATACATACATACATACATACATACATACATACATCATCAGAATTAAGCAATCATTCCTGTCACATGACTATTATTACAATGCATTTACCATCTATGTTATTCGTTTCACATGCGTTTAAATTGAGATTAAAAGAAACAATTATACAAACTGTATCGTCTTTGACAGACAAGCTTACATTTAAACTTTAATCTATGTGTATTTCCTATCAATCTAAAACAATGTAGTACAGTTAGATTACTTTCAAGAAAAATGCTAGGTTACCAAAATGCTAGGTTACCAACAAATATTAACTCTGTTCAAGGGTCATACTTTTTCTTCTACAAATTTGAATTTTATATTTTTACAAAGCCTTTGTTGAATTAAAAAAATTCAATTAAATGAATATTCTTTCTCATATATTGATAAAAATATTGAATGGCAGCTCGAAAGTTCTCAGGTTTCATTTATACGTTCTTGCATCTGAGCAAATATAATATATGATTATTAACATTATAATGTGCTCAAAATTTTTGCCAGACACGTCGATAGAAGAGTCTGATTCTTTAAGAGTGGAAATCCCTGTTTTGTTTTGTTGGCGGATTCATGGCACGGCCTCTCATTGCGGCTAATGGATTGGGGTAATCACTCCAAATCAGCCTCATTCTTTAAATTGACTTGAGGTCTAACAAAAACAAGGAATTAGTTTGAAATATTGAGAAGGGGACTCTGGTATCAAACAGAGGAGATTCATTTTAAGATATAAAAAACATTGTTTTACTGATATCTAAATAATCCCTTTTCTCGAAATATACAACTAACGTCTGGTTGGTTATATACGCATTCGTAGTATAATGTGACAAATGACTTATTCGACAACAGCAGTCTTTAGAAAATTGCCTATTGACAACGAAAACAATACAGCTAGCATTAACAAAAATGTCAGTTGTTGCTTTATGCATTTATGTAAATCAAAGATGTATACCTTAACTATATATATATATATATATATATATATATATATATATATATATATATATATATATATATAATATAATATAATATAATATAATATAATATAATATAATATAATATAATATAATATATAGTATGTATGTATGTATGTATGTTCGTATGTATGTATGTATGTATCTATCTATTTTAATACATATATATCTCTCATCGACCCAGTGCATGCTAAGATTGACACAGTACTAATTAGGTTCAGGGTTATTTCTTTTTCAATATATGGTACTTGGAGTGCTTGCATCTAATCATGTGTGAATGTTGTTGAGATTTAGTTAATTATCTTCCAGTTTCGATTCTTCCCCAGCCCAGGTAGGACACCCCTGGAGATTCTATCCGTTTTCAATCTCAAGTGGAAGTTACCGGAAGCTTGAAACATCTGAGAACTAATTATCGGTAGGGACAGCCCTCGCTCTGACCGTCTCAGGAAGAATGTGGCATGCTACGTTTTGACTGATAACAAGAGTTAATTAGGGAACCAGTCAAGAATATTTTTGTTTGTGTGCTTATTTATTACAAATCAGAATTGATAAAATCAAGCTTTAAATGCAATCTTTAGAGCTCCAAGTAAAATAAATGTACTGTTTTTAATGCTTACAATTATTGAAAACTCTACTTTTACCTACAAAGATCAGGAAAGAGCGACAGTCTAATTTTGTAAAAATGCAGGACTACAATATTGAGTTTGTCGGCTTAAATATATGTGTGTGTATGTGTGCGTGTGCGTGTGTGTGTGTGTGTTTGTGTGATATTAATTATTCATACAAAGATATCTCTAATATGCAGTACAGCTCTCTCTCTCTCTCTATTTATATATATATATATATATATATATATATATATATATATATATATATATATATATATATATATATATATATATATATATATATATCGGATATTATAATAACACACAACCAGTCACTATTTTACTATGACATGAATGAACATAAGAATATTCTAAATAATAAAAGGTTGAATGCTCCCACTCAATGAATCAATCAAATAAATCGCCCTTTATAGTCCTGCAAGCGACCGTAGAGACCAGTATTGTGCATTTCTCATTCTCTCTTGATGTATTTCATCACATATTCTGTCTTTTGCCATCCTTACAGCACTGTCATTGCTCGTTTTGTACCACTCTTTATATCGTCTAGCCATCTCTTTCCTGGCTTTTCCTCGTTTCTCCACGAGTTTCCTACCTCGGCTGGAGAAAAATCGCTCTTTCTTTATGTTTGCTATTTAAGTCATATATCTCATCTGTTACCACACCCCAAAATTAAAATGTAATAAGGAGCACTTGGATATCTTTTTTTCTTGTTTAATGACCACGCCATTAAATAAAATCATTAGACAAATATCCAGAGCACATCACAACCGTTGGCTGATATTAATCCGCACTTCATGTGATACGGTGCCCATGGAACTTAAAACCCTAAAATTATCATGAATCATAAATCACGACTCATAAATATGTATAAAACAAAAATGAGACGAATAACCTTACGCGGACTTATGTATTATTAATTTTGAATTCATCGTCACAAAGATTGTATAAATCATCCATGTTGATAAAAACTCGTTTAAAATAAGATAACTGAGGTGTGATGTCATTTCGAAATCGGCTCAGAAGATCGGATAACGATTTGGCAGGGATTAATATAGACCCCCTTGTAGATGACTGATTTAGTAATGTTGACATGTACATACTTGTCAGAAAGGTACGCCCAATTAAAAACCCCGGACTTCTCTCATTAAAGAGATGGAAAAATAGATAGAAGCAATGAATGGCAATGTACATTTACCTGCAAAATGAGGCCCACTTGTTTGTGACAGATCAAGATGAACCGATAAAAAAAATGAAAAATGAAAAGGAAACCTGTCATAGTTTGGATTTCGTAGTTAAAAAGATTTTTTTTTTATTATATAAAATGTTTGACATAATGTTATGGTTATAAATAATTGTATGCATTATACGTTATGTATGTATGTATGTATGTATGTATGTATGTATGTATGTATGTATGTATGTATGTATGTATGTATGTATGTATGTATGTATGTATGTATGTATGTATGTATGTATGTATGTATGTAGGTAGGTAGGTAGGTAGGTAGGTAGGTAGGTAGGCAGGCAGGCAGGCAGGCAGGCAGGCAGGCAGGTACGTAGGAAGGTACGTAGGTAGGTAGGTACGTAGATATAGGTAAGTAGGTACGTAGATATAGGTAGGTAGGACGTACGTAACAAAACGTAGTAAGAAAAAAGTGAAGACAGCATGCGTTGAAAAATTAAAAATATAATTTATTTCCCCTAGAGAAACAAGGTAATAATTAGAAGAAATTTTTTTTTCATTTATACGAATCAAATCTAAAAATAATCCATGAATAATCCAAGAATAAAAAAGAAGTCATAGTAATAAATAGTCCTAATAAAACAATTGTAATCCTGATTAAATAAAAAATGGAAGGTGATGATGTTTGCTGTGGTCAGCGTCGTACTTTTGTGTCAATAGTTCTTTGTGGAATCAGAAAATAATATTCCATTGTTTGAATTCTGTGTAAATTTGTATAACTGTCTTTGTCCAAGAATTTATTTGGAGCGCTAACATTTCCAGGGAAAATACTTACATGTCTTTAAAATACATAAATAATTAGTCAAAAAACTGGTCACAACACAAAACTCTTAAACTTCTCAAGTGTTATGGCAAGAATGACTATACTTTCTCAAAACGTCAATAATAAATCTAGCTACAACACAAAACAGAAGCTCTGAGGTGAATCAGTCCTCTGGTAAAACCAGAGTTTAAAACAATTGATACATGTTATTTGTCACGTATTCCAAGTATGGCCTTTATACCATTTTATGAATCTTATGCTGCGAATGATTCTTTTTTTTACGTTATTTAAAAAAAAATGTTACTGGTTTCTGAATCAATGTCAGGAACTAGATCAACATTGGATACAAAGTTTCTATTATTAATTGTTTACGTCAAAAACAGTCAGAACAGAACAATATCAAATCCAGTATATAAAGTACAATACAATACTGGGACGGGTCATATGATGAATTTAATTTGAAACCGTTCAACGACATAACTTGCATTGGTACTAAAAATGAAATATGCAAATGGTTTGATTTCGGTGTACACTATATGGAAAAACAGTACCATATCAAGAGAGTGGCACTTAGGAAAATTCATGGAATTAAAAGAATACAAATACAATAATTATATATATATATATATATATATATATATATATATATATATATATATATATATATATATATATATTCATGGATTTATATATATATATATATATATATATATATATATATATATATATATAGTGTAATTTGCGGCAATGTTCTATTTAATTGTTGTAATTTGAAACTTTTCCATAGAATATACCTCTTATATTTAACAACTCGTAAACCCCTGCATTTTAAAAGTAAGTTATATACTTTATGTAGAAAGCAGATATACATAGACAAAATCATTTCCTTAACCATTAATTTTCATGCATTTCATATTGTGTCTCGATCGTATCTTATTCTTATTTATTTAAGTCTCACTCCCACTATGAAAAGAAAACCGTAATGTTCTCTGTTTTCAACGTGTTTTCGATTATGATATATTCGCACATTGGTCTTGTCATTTTGGTTATTCTGTTCCGTTTCTCGTAGAAATGCCTTAATTTGTCGCTTGGCTAATGGTGGACCTAACATTTACATCAGCATTGATAGACATAGTACAAATAACAATATATATATATATGGTCAAAATTGCGTTAGATTTAAATTGCATCGAATCAGATTGCTAAATTCAGGACTTTTATGCACAAGTCTTGTTCTTAGTTCTCTTGGTGAAATCCAACCCTACACATAGTTGATATCCGAGCTATTTTTCTAACCAAATGATATTGCTGTTGTTGTTGTTCTTGTTTATCTTCTTCTTCTTCTTCTTCTTCTTCTTCTTATTATTATTATTATTATTATTATTAGTAGTAGTAGTAGTAGTAGTATTACTATTATTATTATTATTATTATTATTATTAGTAGTAGTAGTAGTAGTAGTAGTAGTAGTAGTAGTAGTATTAGTGGCAGTATGTAGTCAGAGGTAGAAGTATTAGCAGCAGTTGTAGTAGTAGTATCATCGTCGTCGTCACCATCATCATCACACTATGACTGTTCATTGTTTCTGTTTGTCACAGCATCATAATAAATGATTGTGGCATTCTCTGAAGCTTCCTTAGGAAAGATATTCTTATCAGTTCCAACGGAACAACAAAGCAGGCACGGAAGAGCTGTCTGTTTTTATTTAACGTTCTGTTTTTCCTTCTCTTTGAATAAATATTCAACAGCAAAGAAAGGGATAACATTTTTCATAATTTTATTTCGTTATATATTCTTTCTGCCAGATAAATATTCTTTAAGAAAATGGCACTGATTCATTTAAGTAAAATAATATGTTGACGCAATGATTTGAATTAGACAAAAAGTAACGACTGTTTTTGTACATATAATTTTTTCTCCCTTTCTTTCGCTGTTGATTATATAAAATTAACATGTACACTTGTCATCCCCTTATCTTTCAAAAGCATTATTCTTCATTTTTTCCTGTCTTGCATTGGGATTCGAGCTTAGTTGAGCATGAATGAAAGCGATAGATTACGAACAGATTTTGCCAGAATTATGGGTACAGCAGTATGTCATATCGATAAAATAACTCCAAAACATCGGCAAGTCGACTGCCTTTCTTTTGTATTAATTCCGTATCTTTGTAAAACATCACCCAAACAGAGAAGCAAAAATAATTGGAACCAGTCTGTCATTCTATGTTTTGTCAAAACCGACGCTCAAATCGTGTATCCTTTATGGGTTTTATTGAGCGATAGAAATTTCTTATATCAATATATAAAAGCCATTGCTATCTTTTGCATCTTTAGCTTTTTAGAGCTGTCAATAAGTTTAGAAATTGATAATAAATAGTGACCGATGAGTTTCAATGAGATTTCGTTAAGGTGGAATAGGAGCCATTTTGCGTGAAATTTGCCGGTGCGTAAAACATAACGGGAGTCATTTTTCTTTGTTCTCTTTGGCTCAGTGAGAACTCGTGATCGCATATGCAAATATCTTATACGACTTTAAAAAAGAAGCGATTTATCAATTTCCGCGTATCTTATATGACTCTCCAAAATGATAAATATTCACATTCCTCCTGAAGAAATAAATGAACAGGACGGGTACCGTCATTGTTTAACATGAAAAGAATGTGCAAGCCCGTTCAAAGATGTTCAAACCTCGGATTGGAAATTTGAGAAAACATACAATTTGCATGAAAATACATTTTGGCTTATCTCTGTTGGTTGCGGGTTTCGTGAGAGTTGTACATCGTTAGCATTATATCAATTAAATTCAAAAACGGAAAATAACATTATTGTATTCAAACCAATCATTTGGTTTTGTGGTTATTCATTTGTAGATGAAAAAGATATTCGTAATTATTCGCAATATTCGCATAATGAATTAATAGCAGAAACCACAAGTGAAAACATATCTGGTTTGTGTTATAATGGTTACAAAATTCGTTGCTCTTTAATCCATCTACTGAAGTCTCGTTTTTTTTCGTTGGGCTCAATTTTCGTGGTACTTAAATTCGTGGTTTTGCCTGTCAAA
This sequence comes from Unio pictorum, assembly GCA_030141615.1. Classification (NCBI taxonomy): domain Eukaryota; kingdom Metazoa; phylum Mollusca; class Bivalvia; order Unionida; family Unionidae; genus Unio; species Unio pictorum. Next base: position 1,323,729 of record JARLTB010000212.1, on the reverse strand, counting down.
CTTTGCATATTAGTAATTTCATGGTTTAAACTCTACAAATACTCGAAATAAAGAATACAAAAGAATAAAACCATACCGGAAGCGGGAGGTCGTGGGTTCGATTCCGGCCGAGTCATACCAAAGACTTACAAAAATGGTACTAACAGCTTCCTCGCTTGACGCTCAGCATTAAGAGGTTAGTGTTAGGACTGGTCGGCCTGGTGTCAGGATAATGTGACTGGGTGGGACATCATTCTACATGTCTGCGGCATGATGCCTCAGTGCTAGACATCACTATAAACTGCCTTAAAGCTACGTTAAAAATCCTAATCAAACAAACAAGCAAAATAAAACAATGCTACTACCAGCATGAGTAGGAATCAAAGACCTGACAAGCTCATTACTTACACAGTGCTTTTGACAAAGTGAATAACATCAGTCGAAGAAGACGCAACCAACAACACTAAAACAATACTTCCATCTCTATAAACGCAAATAAAACACCCGTCAAGATTAATCAGTTTTGCAATGTTTTCGCTTGAGTCTTCAACATCAAAGAAAGCCGACGCAGCCAACAAAACCAGACCAATCAGTTATTAAAGTACATATGAATGATCTCTTACATAAACCACTGTCCATCAAGTTACACCATCTGTACTTTCTGACTATCAAGGCGTTAACACAGTGGCTTAAGAGTGGTAAATTTCATCTTAGATCCCCCTGGGTTCCTCGACTTCCCAACAGATCAGAAGCTGCGAATCCGGAACAGGCGCTTGCTTACCAGGCAGATAAAGACGCAATATAACCTCTGCTTCAGTCGAATAAAGGATCGACCTGAATAAGCGTTAAATTAAGTTTTATATACTGTTATTTTGTATTATTATTTACTTTCATTTTTAGTATTACTATAATTTGAATACCTTATGCTTTTTTATATTTTCTCTCTATCCTTACTTACCTCACATATGGATTTAAGGCAGATTGTATAATCTTACAGCTATCGGATTCATTATCTTAAGAAACGTGTGCGTTGAAACAATATAAAATGATTTATAATTCTTGCTTCAAAAGGTTTAAAACATAAAACAAACAAATGTAAAAGCTAATATTTAATTACCAAATTACAGTATTGACCTTGATTTATCACATATATGTAGCCGTATTCTAGGAATGAAACACTAAGAAAACGGAGGGTCATCATCCTGAGTGGCTCATTTGTCGTTATGGATTTAAATTCATGGTTCGTAGCAACAACAATAACCACGAAAATGGTCCCCAATGAATATTGATGATAATTCAGTATTAAACCTTCTTATTGTCTTTTTTCATGGCCTCTGTCATGCGTCAACAAAGGATGCAGGAACATTTCTGTTATGAACCAAACGTATTTTTATAATTCTTTATAATTTTTTATCTTTATTTCTGAAGAAAAATAAGTGCATGTATTCATACAAAAAAAAAAACAGCTACATGTCACAATACGTTACAAAATATATTTCATTTTCCATAAACGTCGACGATTTATTTTACAACATTTTAGGAGAGATACGGAGTATCATCTTTGTAGTAGTATAAATAGCAACCGTAGTAGCAGTCATAGTATCAGTAGTAGTTGTGTTAATAACATCAGCAGTATTAATGTTACTATTAGTATTAACAATAAGTGTAGCAGCAACATTAATAATATCAGTAGTACTAGAACTAGTAATACTTGAGTATCAGGGGCAGCAATTGTAGCAAAAGAAGTAGGAGCAAACTCAGCATCGGTAATAGTAGTAATAGCAGTAGCTGGTTGGAAAGTACCAGTGATAGCAGCAGCAGCAACAACATCAACACCATCACCTTAATTATCGTTATCGTCATTATCATCATCATCAGTAGTAGTAGTAGTAGTAGTAGCAGTACTAGTAGTAGTGGCGGTGGTGAAAACAAACCTTCCCTTGCCATTAATTAATGGACGGCGTTGAGGACGAGAAAACAAACAAAAAATGGTTAAGGGGTCATTTGATTTGTGTGGTAAAGATTGAAGTCATATATATTAGCTTTTATTTATTAACATACCAGCATATGTAACGTTTTCAAAATATATAATTACCAGTACATGTGTTTGCATGGCGCTAAATAGGATAACAGTGCTGATGCAGTAAAACTTCAATCAATCAATCAATCAATCAATCAATCAATCAATCAATCAATCAATCAATCAATCAATCAATCAATCTATCAACCGCTGCATATAAAATTCTAGTGTATTTAATTACCACCACATGTAACATTTATATATATTGGATTACAGGCACTTGTATTGTTTTCATATATTAGATTACCGGTATATGTAACGTTTTAAAATATTATATATAACAGTGCATAAAACATTCATAAATTTCATTACTGTAATGTTTTACGTACTAGATTACCACTACATACAACGTTTTCATATATTAGAATACCAGCACACGTAACGTTTTCATATATTAGATTACCAGCACACGTAACATTTTCATATATTAGATTACCAGCACAAGTAACGTTTATATATATTAAATTATCAACACACGTAACTTTTCATATATTAGAATACCAGCACACGTAACGTTTTCATATATTAGATTACCAGCACACGTACCGTTTTCATATATTAGATTACCAGCACAAGTAACGTTTATATATATTAAATTATCAACACACGTAACTTTTCATATATTAGATTACCAGCACACGTAACGTTTACATATATTAAATAACCAGCACATGCAACTGCTTTGAAACGTTTTTACACAGTGGCTGGCTAGGATGTTATTGGACTTTCAAATCTCATGGCACAGGCTTCCTCCATTGTATTATCAAATATTATCAAAATAATCATTTAAAGTTTATGCACTTATCATGCGCGCTGTGTGCTATTTCACACACGGTTTTTTTAAATAAAAAAAACAACTAAATAAAATCCATATAAACTATATATTTTAAAGTCAAGTATCCATTCATTCGTTATATGCTTTATACACGTTCATAAAAAATAGTGCATTGGTATTTAATTAATTTATTTTATCTAATTTGTTTAAATAAAGGTAAAAAAAAATGAAACTGTCACAGCTACTTGTGAAAACCGTATCTGTAATTTGACATAAATTATAAACTCGCGTGTATACATGTTTTCTGCAGGCAACTTTTATCATTGGCAAGTGCTAATTATATACATTTTACATTTTTGTCCAGTGTAAAATTGACACCCATATCAAATGTTTGTGTCAACGCTAATTTGAAATTGTACATTTCAATACATGACACATTAATTCTAGGGATGGTTTATTGAGCTAGTTCTTTTTACTTTTCTCGTTTTTCTTTTGTCTAAAATGTTCCACCATTCGTCTCTTTTTGGAAAAGCGGAGCACTAAATTAAATAACAAAATAAATGTAGTAAACATTATGAAGTTGAAATGTTATTTTCAACATCATAACTAATCTTCACCCGAAGGCGTGTTCTGGATTATACGATTAAGACATTAATATATGAAAAAGAACAATGCCAGTGACAATATTATCAACGAGAATATGACATTGCCTAAGGCAATTTATCTTCTTGAACTGGTTATCGAGTTGACACCAATTTCACAGGTTGAGGGGCATGGCATGTCCATGTTTCGGTTACTTTGTTTACTTTTGCCTAAAGCATTGTTTCATTGCAATAAATTCAATATTATGCCAAATTACCAAGACCTATCTTGTTCACTTCGTGTAATTTACTGAATGACAATTTTATTAGCCTGTCACCAATCTTCTAGATAAAATATTTCTTTCTGCTGGTGGGCAACTTGCATTGCATTAAAGCAAGACACTACAAGGTGTTTTGCGTATCAGAGCCATCCGCAAATCAATGAAATTCGTCCTGCTATCATCGGTGTAGTCAAGTCCCTTGGCACCTAAAACATTATTTCCAGTCTTCTAGCTGGCGAACAATAAATTGATTTGCAGCCGTTAGAAGTAGGAGCCACGATAAAATAGAAGGAAATGATTTTTAAGCCACGTTTGGATTGGCAATCCGTATGCTTCGCGATTGACTGCATTAAAAACTCAGCGAGTGCTCTTCTCCCTCGAGATCCGCCAGGAAAGACTGGAAGGCGAACTTTCGAAGCAGATTATTCCTTAATTGGTGAAGACTAATGAAATAAAGGCCGAAGAAAAGGCTTCAAATAGAATTTAGCGTGCCGAGTGTTAAAGCAAAGAGACTTATCCGAGGCTCCTCTCCGTGTTTGGGTCTATTTTATTTATTTCATTTTCGCTAATTTCTGTCGCATTCAGTTCAAATTTGGAGACAAATTATATGCTCATCACGAGATGCGAGACATGGGCCAGAAAACAGAAGGGAATTTTGTTTGCATCTGCCAATTTCAATATGGCTAGGGTGGGGATGGGATGTTTTTACCCGATATTTTAGAATACGTGTAAAACACGATACGTAGTTAACATATTTATTAAAATTACTATTTGTACTTGTCAATGTAGATCTCGCAAACATATCTTCTTAGTTGTACTGTAATTGCAAAAGAATGCATCCTGTTATTTCATGAAAATTATTTTTGTCAGAAGCAGAAAGGAAACGTTTTAATAATCCAGGCATATTCATTTCATACCATTCAAATGAATTTGCATGTTACTTAGATACGCTATTATAAAATCTTTGTCAGTTTTTATTAATTCTACATACACCTTACCATGTAAATCAATAAATTTCGTCATCCAAACATTAGTACGTGTTATTGATGTCCAACGACTTTGTAGTATTACCTGTTTTTGAAATGATATTAGTCTTTCATCTTCCTTTGTTCAAAATGTAAATTGCGTGCCAAATTATGAGGTCAGATTTTTCTACAAAGCATGTAGAAAATAAGGAAAACGGTTTAGAATGACATCACCGTCGTATTTATCGTTAGTAAATGGTTTTAATGTATGTATGTATGTATGTATGTATGTATGTATGTATGTATGTATGTATGTATGTATGTATGTATGTATGTATGTATGTATGTATGTATGTATGTATGTATGTATGTACGTAAGAATATCGTTAAATGATATTGAATAATTTTGCCGAAAAAGTGATAACATTTGAATATAAATGCACCTGCATATGATTCCTGACATTAATTTACAAATGTATCAAAGAAATAGACCAAAAGGTTACAAAACATGAGAGAAAGAATAAAGTATGTATATAAAGAATATAAATTATATTTTTCCCGTGTCTTGTTTGGTTTCTTTGTTGTATTTACATTTATCATATACTTAGCGCAATAATAATAAATTTTTAAAAAATTAAAAAAAATATAAAAAATAAATGCTTACACACACACACACACACACACACACACACACACACACACACACACACACACACACACACACACACACACACACACACACACACACACACACACACACACACACACACACACACACACACACACACACATACATACATACATACATACATACATACATACATACATACATACATACATACATACATACATACATACATACATACATACATACATACGGAAGAAAGGCGGATTAAGAGAAAGAAATAATGAAGGGAATGCCATTACCTTTATTTTTGTGGAATACATGAAGACAGTGGACAAACAGAACAAAGAAGAAACTGTATCAACTTGATGAAAAATAGATTGACAAATGATTGATATGAGATTGAAAGAAACATACTATTTGAAAACAGAAGCTGATTCTGTTTATGATGGTGACACAAAGGCGGCCATATGACAGACAGATAGACACACGAAAATAATAACAAAAATAATTAGGTTGTATGCATCATGATGAAACACAAAACCATAGTTGTCATTAAAGACAGACAGACGGATTGTTTGGTATGTAGACAAGCAGGAAGACTTAAAGATGGCGAACGGCGATGTTGGGGAACCACGAATGCATCAGAGTGGATTTATTGGGGGGTAAAACCGATGTTGAAGTTCTCTCTATTTAAACAGTCTAAATTTCAAGCCGCATGGCCTTCGACTGCCAGACTTTTAAAATGATAATCTGTGGATGTGATAATGCATAATGCGGGTGTTATGCAAGGGGCCGTCTTCTCTCCTGTTATTGATAGCCGTGAGCAACAGATGACTTCTCATGAGCAAGATGGCCATTCTATTATATTTCAGAATCTTCTATTAGTTTGAGCATAACTCGGTGTAAATACTTGGAAATATATCTCTCACATCCTCTCAATTGAATATAATTATAACTGCGATAAACATCACCTTTCTGGGTAAATAAATCACCATCTCCATCAATTTCTTGTATTAAGAGTATATCAGATAATGTCCTGTTCCAAACAAAATGAGAAGTTCACACCTGGTAGATAGAAATCAGACATTTCTCTTTTCCATCCTTTAATTTGATGGATCCTAACACTTCACATCCGCGTACATAATGAGAAGTAGATATGAGCCGTAAAAGATTTCTTGATATCACGGGTTCGATCTATTTCACCCTTAATCCGCCCGTTCGAACACCGGTATTAAAAAATCCAGGTAATAATTAGGTCCGGTATCATCCTTTTCAATCTCGAGAAATTGGGCAATTCAAGTCATTATGCACGATAGTTGAGACGAAAAACTAAACTACCCCTAATAAGTCTTTATTCAGCTTTGGACAACGCTAATGATAAAATGGAAAATTAAAGGAAGTTTTTAATCTAGACGAAGATAGAATGAGAATTATGATTGGTTTTGAGAGTATTAGAAAATAGCTTACATTCCTAACGATAATCATTTTATAATTTAATAAAGCATTTTAGCACTGAATGTGAGGTGGGGTGGGGTGGGGCGGGGTGTGATGTGGTGGTTTGAATCCAACAAAATACCCCCCCCCCAACACTCTACATGTATATCTACTCATATATTGATGTCTCTTGTGATTGTGATGACTAATAAATATTTTAGACCAAACAAAACTGCAATAAAATAACAAAACTTTATGAAGATATCAACGTATATTTATTAGCCAATGACTTCGAAAATTTACCAATCATACTGAGTCAATTTTTCCACATTCACTGCACTAAAGAAAGATCTGCAGGTTTCATGCTCATAATACTAGAGTAATGGAGCTAAAGGTCTGACACACACACACACACACACACACACACACACACAAACATTTATTGCTCCCGTTTAAATGTTTTCTACCGTTTTAGTTTGACGTAAGCCCCGTGATCCCGAATTAATGAATTCCAAGCTCGCGAGAAGAATTTAATGTTCGATCAAGTAAGTATCCACTGTGTCACATCTTTAATATTTCTATTGATCTTTTAAGGTATTCAGACATTCGGAATCTTGCTTACGGGATATCATTATATATACGAAAGGTAGAAGAACAAGTGTTTCAAATCAACATCCTATGTCACTACTTTTTACATGGTCAAAAGTATTTTAAAGTGTGTAGATACAATTTTGTATAAGTATATCGGATGTTATATATATATATATATATATATATATATATATATATATATATATATATATATATATATATATATATATATATATATATATATATATATATATATATAACTATTGTATTTGTATTCTTTTAATTCCATGAATTTTCCTAAGTGCCACTCTCTTGATATGGTACTGTTTTTCCATATAGTGTACACCGAAATCAAACCATTTGCATATTTCATTTTTAGTACAAATGCAAGTTATGTCGTTGAACGGATTCAAATTAAATTCGTCATATGACCCGTCCCAGTAGGCTTGTAAATTAGTTCTTTTTCCCGTCTCTAAATAGAGTCCGGTTTCAAAATCAAATACATCATTTATTTCATTTTTTTAAAAATAACAATCCTTAACAAGAAAGCATTTAGTTATATCGATAGACAGACGGATAGAGGGAGGTACGGGTAGACAGGATGATCTGACAGACAGACAGCGCATACATACAGCGCATACATACATACATACATACATACATACATACATACATACATACATACATACATACATACATACATACATACATACATACATACATACATACATACATACATACATAGTACAGACATTTTACATAATCTTTAAGAATCCCAATAAGACAGGCGAATTTCCAATGCCAGATACTCAACAAATACTTGACTGCTGCCAAGCGACTCTAACCCCAGATAAAACAGTTAATACTTATAGCAGGAAAGCAGACATTACAGTAATTAGCATGTATTATAGTGGCAATCAAGGGTATTTAAAACGTAATCCATTATAGGCTTTCTATTTTACAGTCACGCCACCTGGCATGTACATGTTAAATATTTGTCTAAAATTTGCCGGGATAAAGTTAATACTTCCAAGAAATTGAAACAAAGACCGGATTACATATCTTTAGAAAGAATGTATACATCTTTCCTTGATTGTTTCTAAAGTAACAATGCTGTGCGATATAATGACTTGTTGGGGAAAACATTTTTTTTTTAAAAAGTTTGGAAGTTATGAGAATATTAACAGGCACTAGAAAAAGCGCGTCCAGAACCCTACTGTGCGATTAAACAGGGTAGGAGATCATTAATCATAAACATGGACTAATTAGATTGCTTATAATATCTAATTACATTGCTTATAATATAGCATGTCTTTCCTGTAAAATACTTCCAAGATGTACATCGACACCTCTAGATGTAATTTGACGCTTTGTAAGCACATGGTCCTACATTACTCTACCATATACCATACCGTCATTTGTTTTTGAATAAACCGCCGTCACGTAACCGCTTACAATATGACGGACCCTCATTAATTGGATTAAATGACCACACCTTGGTTCTAGAGTCTACATTGTGCTCAAGACTAAACGAACTGGGAATACATTCATCATTTCTTAAATGTAAACGGAAGCGAAAACAGAAACGTTCTTTCAAAGCTGGCCGGCGTAGAACAGGAAGAAAAATTCCAGTTATCTCCCTTTCGCCCGTAACGGATAAGCAACTTAAAAATTCTGCCGTTAATTTTAATAACCTGGTTCAAATTCCTCTTAAATCGTCAACCGTTGTGTCAACTGTTACAGGGATACCACTACGTATTGCATTATTCAACGCTCATACAGTAGGATCACCGGAAAAGCGCACAGAAATTGTTAATTTTATAAACGACCAGAATATTGACGTCTTCTTCCTGACAGAAACTTGGTTACATTTCGCAGGTGATGAATGCAAGTGTGGGATTTAACACCCAGCGATTACTCCATCAAGTCGTTCCCCCGCAACTCTCACGGAGGTGGAATTGCTGTAATTACAAAGAATTCCATGATCAAATGCTTTAAGTACAACACAACCTTAAATTTCTGCAACACATCGTTTGTACTAGTCCAAACAACGCTCACACTGGAACAAAGGTCAGTCCATTTTTTTCTGTCTCTACCGTCCTCCTCCTAGTAGAAAAAACAAGCTGACTGAATCTCTCTTTTTGGAGCAGTTTCCAAATCTTCTAGAGTATGGAAATTCGATAGGTGGCAACCTAATTATTCTTGAAGATTTAAACTTTCACTTTGACTGTCCTGGTCAACCATACATGTCAAAACTCCTAGATTCCATTCATGTTTTCAATCTTAAACAGTCAGTTAACCAACCTACCCATAAACTTGGTCACATTTTAGACTGGTTTCTTTATAGACCTGATGAAAATATTCTGCAATCCACCTTTTCATCCCACGAACTTGCATGGGATCACCTCTGCATTGTATGCCATCTCGACGTATCAGTCCCTAACCCTCCACCTCTATTTGCTACTAAGAGAAACATCCGTATGATAAATAGAACCAAATTCATGCATGACATCCAAGAAAACCTAACAACTTTCTTACATCCAACAGCGGAACAACTTGATAACTGCCTGCGTTTATTGCTTGAAAAACATGCCCTAGCCACCAAATGCTGAGTATCAATATAAAAAAGCGTTCTCCATGGTATAGCAGTGCTAGGGACCAGCTTCGCACTGCTAAAAGACATCGCCGAAAAGCAGAGAGGCTTTGGCTTTCCACCAAACTCACTATTCATAAACAAATCTACGAAGCCGCTAAGAAGAACGTCACAAACATAATCCATTTAGCCAAATCATCCCACTACAGTTCTAAGGTCACGGAGAGTTCCAGCTGCAAAGAGCTCTTCGAGATAACTAATAAATCAAAGTCAAGGAAACAAATGTACACCACTTCCAACAACCTTCTCTCCACTAGACCTACCAGACCAATTTGCAAATATTTTCGTTGACAAAGTACAAACCATTAGAGATTCGCTTGACAGCACAATTTCAACTGATTCGTCACCATACAGTTATGATGCAGAATTTCAGAGACAACAGTTAGGAGCATTTAAACCTGTTTCTATTGATTTAGTACGGACAATCGTGATGAAAAGTGCACAAAAGTCTTGTGAACGTGATCCAATTCCGACATCACTGCTGCTTGAGTGCTTAGACCCAATATTGCCTTCACTAACTAATGTTATTAATATCTCTCTCTCATCAGGGGAATTCCCATCATTTTCCAAAACTGCCATCGTAAAGCCACTGCTGAAGAAACCAACACTGGACCATAACGATTTAAAGAACTACTGTCCAGTTTCTAATCTCCCATTCATATCAAAAATCTTAGAAAAGGTTGTTTTAACTCAACTTGTATCTCGTGTGAATTCAAACAGTCTTTTTAGCAATGTACAGTCTGCATATCGCCCTTGCCACAGTACGGAAACTACTCTTCTGAAAGTATTTAGTGACATTCTCTCTGCTTTGGATAGTGGAAAGATTACAGTCCTCACTCTCCTGGATTGATCTGCAGCATTTGACACAATAGATCATGATATATTACTTCACCGTCTCCAGCATGCATTTGGCATTCAGAATATAGACTTACAGTGGTTAAAGTCCTACTTAGTTAACAGGACATAAATTATATCTGCAAATGGAATACAATCCAGCCCAGTTGACGTATGTTGTGGTGTTCCACAGGGATCTGTTCTTGGACCTGTTCTCTTCATTCTGTATACTCAACCGCTCTCAAGTGTCATAGATCATCACCCAGTGTCGCACCAATTGTATGCTGATGACACCCAAATATACAAGTCTAGCCACCCAACTGAAGTTGATGCTACCATCAATGGAGTAGAGAAGTGTATTTCTGATGTGAAATCATGGATGACATGTAACAAGCTGCATACGAATGATGATAAAACTGAGGCTATTCTGATCACAACACAAAAAGGCTTTCTCATTCGCATCCTTTACCTCAGACAATAAATATTAGCAACACCAACATAAAATTCTCACAGTCAGTACGGAACCTAGGCGTTACTCTAGACAGTACTCTCACATTGCACCAACATGTCATGAACATATGCAAGGCTGAATATCTTGAATTGAGACGCATCAGTTCCATTCGTACATATCTTTCAGTTGATGCCACTAAAACACTTGTGTGTTCATTAGTACTTTCAAGACTGGACTATTGTAACTCAATTCTGTCTGGTTCATCACAATATTTACTCCAGAAACTTCAAAAATTTCAAAACACAGCTGCACGGATCATCTTTAGAGTACCTCGATCAGAGCACCCCTCACCACTGCTCTGTACCCTATACTGGCTATCAATTCGATACAGAATCAAACACAAAATGATTTGTTCTCTGTGCTATATTTCAATGACAGACTCCAGTCCAACATACCTATCCAGCCTTACCCATGTGTATACACCAGCTTGATCCTTACGCTCTTCTTCTAATAATCGTATACTCATTGTTCCCAAGGTGAAAACAAAGACATATGGACAACGTTCGTTTGCACACCAGGGACCGGCGACGTGGAACGAATTGGCCATTGAAATTAGACACAAAGACACAGTGGTCCCTTTTAAGAGTGCTCTTAAGACTCACCTGTTTCGACTGCAGGAACAAACTTAGCGACCTAATCATGTTTTGTATCTTATATGTTTTCAGCATGTTTTTATGTTTTCCAATTTCACTGTTTTTGTCATTTGTTGTTCTGTAGTGTAGTCATATCATTATTGATGGTGTAAAGCGCTTAGAGCTTCCTTAAGATTAGGCGCTATACAAAGTCCTTATTATTATTATTATTATTATTATTATTATTATTATTATTATTATTATTATTATTATTATTATTATTATTTTCGGGTATGCATTCCACAGTTTTACATGTGAAAAGATGATGAAAATGATACGTAACTTGTCTATTAAAAAGTTCAATGCCTCCTTGAATTGGGATAAATATGTAAATCCTTCGTATTTTACATTGGTGATTATGTGATTCAAGCCTAACTGTAGGCGAACAAAACATAGTTGTTTAAATAACGATTTATTCTTACGTCATCGTTACAGCAATAAGAAATGTACATGTGGACGTAAGGAAACAGTTAAACATTTTATTTTGAAATGTCAAACATATACAGCAGTATGACGTCGAATATAAAGTACAACTCCAGTGGCCTAAGTGGTTGGAGCGTGGTTGCATAAGGTCGCGGGTTAGAACCTTAGCTGCGTCATACTACTATTGCTCTAAACAAGGCATTAAGCTATAAATACGTAGGATCCAACACGCGAGAGGAAAACACCTTCCTCACCCCACCCCACAGCCAAACATAGTTGGGTTTATCTAGATTTTAACAAAATGTTTGGGTTGATTGTGATATGAAAAGGTAGAGTTGAACGGGATATAAAATATAGGGTTGATCATTGAAAACCTCAGATGATGCTGTGTAGCTTTAGTTTTTTTTAAATGGTTTTTTTTCCACACACAAAACAGAAGAAAAGAAAACGACAAAACTGACACTGGGCTAATCTCAAGGATTACTTAACATTACGTAGAGCTCATAAACGCCTTTTGTGTAATCCATGCTTGTCTACATTCTGTTTTAATAACACTAAGTCGCTGTATCGTGGGTAAGTGGAGGTATAACTACAAACTCTAATTGTACACCCCAGTAAACAAAACAGCTGCTGTCACACTTACCGTTGTTTGTATTACATGGCAAAACAAACGAAGTTAATTGCTGTTTGGCAATCTAGCTATGAAATGAATGTTGACTCGGAGTCGTTGTAAATTTCACCTGGTACATTCTGCAAATTCTCTCTCTCTCTCTCTCTCTCTCTCTCTCTCTCTCTCTCTCTCTCTCTCTCTCTCTCTCTCATAAATATAGACATATTAACACGTCTTGTTTTGGACATTGTTTTTAATGATTACCATCATCGGGTTTGGGTTATTATCAATTTTTATAAGTATTCGCGCATTCCTTTTATAATTTAAATCAAAATATAGTCTCTTATAATGATATCGATGAATTCTTTTGTGCAAAAGATTTTGATAACGCCGACACATGAGTAGTTGAGAAATACGTCACGAGAACGAGTATAAACGAGGTCCCAGTTATAATTATCAGCAGTAGATTCCAATCGTTCAGGTTATTCTTTGTAACTATGGAAATGCAGTTGGAACTAAAGGTCACGAAAATGAAAGAAAATGAACAATTCAAATGTGATTTGACGCGGGGTATTCTTTGCGACGCTGATACTGCGTTATCCTAGCAAAAAAATGGACGAAATATTTTTTGTACAAATAGGGCTGCACTCTCTGACATAAGAAAAGAAAACAAATTTGTTGTCAACATCATTGCTGAAAATTGGTACTAATAAAATGTGTCAAGCATATGGAATAATGACAATTACAATAGTTGGGCCCAAATACCTGACAACTCTTGTGAAACGAAGTTATTTAAATTCTACTAAAATTGCAGCATCAGGTACATTCATTATTTTTTTTTTTAAAGATTTGCAATCGATTTTCAAATTCTGTTGATCTTGCACTCACAAGCTCCGTCAATGTTTTAAAAATGTTATGGTATATTCATCAGAAGAGACACATCCTGAAAATCAAAATGCTATTCCTATATCTCATTTTATATCTGAACTTCTATCACAGGTACTCGATCTTGTTTATACACCCGCTAAACCTGCTATATACAGTAGTCATACAGGATAACGAGCTATATTATTTAGACGAGAAAAAAAATCTGATGTTTAAATTTTCTTCTCGCAGACAAACCCAACAACATAAAAGCACTCTCTTCTCCAATGATAAACGAAAATATAAATAAATCACAACGGACCCTAGGGAAAAGACGAGCTGTGTGTGCCTTTTGACGATGTTCCAAAACAGACGTACGATTTACGTGCTCGAGATTTCTTAGCTGAATATTACGTCTGCCGTATTCAGAACTATGTGACGAAAACTGAACTAAAGTTTGGACGTTATCCCGCTCAACTGCACGCCGTATACATCCATCTATGGGTTAAACAATAATTGTAATTGTCGACGAAAATTTAACTTATATTTGGTCGTCATCCCGTTGAACTGCATGCCGTATATATCCATCTATGGGTTAAACAATAATTGATAATAGTTGGCGAAAATGTTCCGAAAATATACTATATAGTACCAAAACTATCTGTTGTAAGAAGGACAAGGAATAGGATGCGTTATATGTCCTATACACTGACATGTCGGGTTCGATCTATTGATTATTGTAATATGACAATGCAATACCAAAAGACTTAAACGCTTTTTTTTGGTATGCTTTCTCGCAGTGCTTGCTTATGTTTTTATCTAACGATAATCAATTTCACGACAAGACGTCAAAATTATTGATGAGGTGAATGATATGGCTAAGTATTTGAAATTACATTAATTACATGAAATCTATCCAATAACCTTGGTCTTATTTCTTACATCCAAGTGGAAATTAATTATTCAAAATTTAAACTTATGTTCACTTTAGAAATTATAATGGTAAGAAGGTAGGTATGTCATTTTGTAAGTAGAACATATTATTTGTGATCTGATCCGAATCATTGATCCTCGCTTTTCTACTCACATTAAATATTTCAGACCGACTATTATCGTTTATCTATAATAAATAGGCAATCAATATGTCTTATCTTACTATACTCTCTGTAGGAAATGTGGAGATCAATATAACTCCAATAAACAAACGAAAATAACACAAACTATGAACACTCACCCCACTGCAAAGTTTATTTCGATTTATTTAAACTTAAATAATACAATTAAAATTATATGGAAAATAAAATTTAAGATAACCTAAGAGGAAATGGAAAGGAAATTAAGGGAAATTTAAATTACAGTTAAGAACTAAGAGTGTTGTAGTATATATATATATATATATATATATATATATATATATATATATATATATGCGTGTATATCTCTGTATGTCTGTCTGTATATCGTTTGCTCATTATATGATGCCTCTGGTGGATATGTCAGAATTACTCAAGTGAGCTGATAGATTGATATGCTTTGAGAAAGGCAGTATATTCGTCAGACATTATTGTGTAGATTGTTGTTGATGTAGGGTTTAACGCCATTTTTTCAGCACAAGATATGCTGTACATGGCGGCCAGTATTAATGGTGGAGGAAGAACCCTGAAAACCCTGGTAAGAACCACCGACCCACGAGAAGCTACTGGCAAGCTTTCTCACATACTCACATTAACCGAATCTGAGACTCGAACCCACGCAGACAGAGGTGAGATGGCAGTGATCCGTAACGGATAGCACTCGGGGCCCCACATTATTGTGTAATTCTTTCGATGACGACCATTACATTCAACGTAAAAATAAGGTGTAGAAGAAGCAAAAAGAAACGTATATATATATATATATATATATATATATATATATATATATATATATATATATATATATATATATATATATATATATATATATATATATTCCTGAAGCACTTCCATGTCCCATCATTCGAAGAATTTAAATTGTCATTAAGTAATTTACAATGAGAAATTACCCGACCAAAACGTGTTCTAACGGTATTTGGCCTGGTTTACTCACTCTTTAAGGGCATGGCCATTAAGAAGGTTGAATAACCTGCTATGGAAGTCTGTGATACATTTTTCAAGGCGTCGCGTTACGAGGCAATTTTTAAAATGCTACACCGCTGCCAACGACTTGCCCCGCAGTAATTTCTTTCTCTCACGGCATATGACAACAGACGTAATTAGGGGGGAAAGCAGATAGAATGGGCGAGACATGACTACCACGTGCAATTCTATCTTACTATCCAACCATCATGTTGCTTTTTTTTCTTCTCTCTCTCTCTCTCTCTCTCTCTCTCTCTCTCTCTCTCTCTCTCTCTCTCTCACACACACACACACACACACACACACATACACATACACACACACACACACATATATATTATATATATATATATATATATATATATATATATATATATATATATATATATATATATATATATATATATATATATATATATATATATATATATATATATATACCATGTGCAAGAATATGTTAATCTTTGTGAAAGGGGTCCCGATTGGTCGAGTGGTCTAAAGCGCTCTCCGTTACGGATCACTGCCATCTCAGCTCTGTCTGCGTGGGTTCGAGTCTCGGATTCGGCCATTGTGGCTAGTAATTTCTCGTGGATCGGTGGTTCTTTCTGGGGTTTACCCTGGTTCATCCGCTACCATTAATACTGGCTGCCATGTATAGCCTTTCTTGTACTGAAAAATGGCGTTAAACCCTACCACAACAACAAAACTTGGTGAAACCGAGCAGCAAAGGGATATAAACCATTTTTAAGGGTAGATATTACAAACATGGAATTCTCATCAATACAAGGATAAAGGAACCAGATTCAGTGTCGTGTCTCAGATGCATGGCATTGTAACGTCAATGGTTGTTATGACGTCACTCACCTGGTACCTTATAATGTCGACTGCATTGTCTTTCTTAACAGAAAGCAAAGAATCATAGATGTTTGTTTTTGTTTTCTCTTTTTTCCGGCGCCTTATGCAAATTCTTTGACTGATGCACAAAAACAAAACAGTATACACATAAAATAAAAAACATGACGGTAAATACAACATAAATTGAGTATCGAAAATTTATGAAAGGGTTTATTTTTCTCTAGGTGGCAATTTGCCACCATATTTACAACCTTGTAACAATGGTATTGTCGTACCTACGGTGGTAGCTGTGAGGCAAATGGCCAGGCATATCGAGCATAAGTGTGTGTGTGTGTGTGTGTGTGTGTGTGTGTGTGTGTGTGTGTGTGATCTTAATTTTTAACGTAGCTATAACATGTTTTCAGTTGTATCGTTATAATGTCTGCAGCGTGACAGTTTATTGTGATGCCTAGCACTGGGACATCATGCCACAGATATGTAGCATCATGTCCAACCCAGACACATTATCATGACTCAAATCTCACATGAAAACTGACACTGACAAAACTCAAATGAAAACTGACATTGACACAAAACTCAAATGAAAACTAACACTGACACAAAAATCAAATGAAAACTAACACTGACACAAAACTCAAATAAAAACTGACACTGACACAAAACTCAAATGAAAACTGGCACGGACACAAAACTCAAGTAAAAACTGACACTGACACAGATCTCAAATGAAAACTGACACTGACACAAAACTCAAATAAAAACTGACACTGACACAAAACTCAAATGAAAACTAACACTGACACAAAAATCAAATGAAAACTAACACTGACACAAAACTCAAATAAAAACTGACACTGACACAAAACTCAAGTGAAAACTGATACTTACACAAAACTCAAATGAAAACTGGCACTGACACAAAACTCAAGTAAAAACTGACACTGACACAGATCTCAAATGAAAACTGACACTGACACAAAACTCAAATAAAAACTGACACGGACACAAATCTCAAATGAAAAAGGACACTGACACAAATCTCAAATGAAAACTATCGCTGACACAACTTCTCTCCCCCCCCCCCACATTGCACAACTTTTCTGCTCACGAAAACACACACACACACACACACACACACACACACACAACATGTACACTAAATGACAGTATATAAATTTGATGATTGCATGGCATAACGTACAGTTCGTAGTCCAAATGCTTGGTGTCCTTTTGAGGAAAGTCTGGGCCCTTTTGAAATTTTGGATACCCACCCACTTCAACATTTGATCTGATGAAACCCTGTACAGAAAGTTGATTTTGAACACGAACGAACCTGTGCTAAATACGACGTGTATTTCTGATTATTGTGTGAGGATAATTTGTCAAACGGGCATGCGTAATCAAAGATCGCTACGTTGTACATATTTTGTTCTTTTTAATTCTTGCAATTTTGCAATTCATTCTTAAACTATGTAATATTGACTAAAACATCATTCATAATTTTTGGTTGAAGGTAATTCAAACTCAGTCTGAAAATCTTCTTTATTACATTATTTTTATTATTATTACATTATTATTGCATTGCTCACTGCAGTGATCACCTTAGATATCACCATAGTCCATATACAAACAAAACTTTATTGGCGTAAAGTTCAAGTCGGTCAAACGCATCGTAGAAGATAGCTATAATATTTTCTTGTTTAAAATAAGAGTACATGTTCAAATAAGTTCAGCAAGCATGTATTTCTTCAAACGGTACTGAGCTGAATAAGTATGCTCAGAAAGAAACTCGAAGTGTTTGTGCTGGCATTTGAGGCGTGTCAGTGTGAACTAAGTCGATAGAAAATTGTCAAGTCGTCGTATGGTGTGTGTGTGTGTGTGTCTATTTTTAACGTAGCATTAATAATTTTTCGGACATATCGCCACGACGACGACGACGACGATGATGATGATGATGATCCTGACACCAGGTTGATCTGTCTTAACACTAACCACATAATGCGGAAGGGGCCTCGAGTGGCCGAGTGGTCTAAAGCGCTCTCTGTTACAGATCACTACCATCTCACCTCTGTCTGCGTGCGTTCGAGTCTCATATTCGGCGAATATGGGTATGTGAGAAAGCTTGCCAGTAGCTTCTCGTGGGTCGGTGCTTCTTTTCGAGGGTTTTCCCGGCTTCTTCCTCCACCATTAATACTGGCCGTGATGTATAGCTTATCGTGTGCTGAAAAATGGCGTTAAACCCCACAATAACAATACCATAATGCGGAACGCCAAGTCTTGTCAAGTCGTCGTCGAACCATGTCGTTATTGACAAGAATATCAAAGGACTCCTCTTTATCGTTTCGTGTATATCATGGCATCATCTTACTAATCATTCTTCATACAAGCAAGCGAAGTGTAATTTCTTTTTTTTAAAAATCTTTTCTCTGCTTTGGGGGCACCGAGTGGTCGAGTGGTCTAAGACGACTATGTGTTTTTTTTTTTAAAATTATTTATAGATCACTGACATCGAGTTTCAGGTTTGGCCAACGTAAGCATGTATGAAAGCTTGCCAGTAGGTAAGAGTGGGTCGATAATTTTACGGTGTTCCCGCGGTTCTTTCTCAACGAGATATACTAGCCACGATGTATAGCCTATCATGTGGTTTAAACAAATGGCGTTAAACCTATACCAACCAAACAATTATACTTTAGATTTTAAACTAGGAAACAAAATTCTGCATTTTTGAGAACTTCATTTCTCACTACAAAGTACCTCTCCAAAATGTAAACACACACGATTAAGCCTTTGGTTCTCTGCTTCAGTTTGTTCTTTGTTAAACTTTATTACACAACCATTCTAGAAATCTCATTATTTTACTGAAACTATCGGACGACAGGCTAGAGTAATCTCGGAGTTTGATTAAAGCGAAATTGGATCAGAATCTGCAAGTTTTAATTACTTGATCTATCTATTATTTGCAATTAGATAATATAATTCAGCTTTTAATACTATTTTCTTAATCTGTCTCCTCGTTATAATATATATATATATATATATATATATATATATATATATATATATATATATATATATATATATATACATGAATATATTTGCCACCGTGGCATTGGCTAAACATGATCACAGCGCTTTCGGGTCTTCTGAGGCAATCCACATGAAACTTGCTTTCAAACAGGTATAGCAAATTACGATGATTGGTCATTACACAAAACATTTTACCTTGGCATATGATCTTGCTTGTTGTAGTTCTGACAAATTAATATAATATTGAGACTCATTTTGGCGTGAATGTGAGCGGTTGTAACGGAAAGCTGAAAATAGCTGACCAATTAGTCCGGAATTTCAATGATTGTGCGTAATATGACCGCCGCAATTATCCAAACGACTACAGAAGGTCATTGGTAATTCCAAAATAATTTTATATGTTTTACGATTTTCGCTCATACTTAATTGTTTATATGTCTTCCCAACTTATATATTTACACATTTGAGCCTTTGCCGTTTAAAAAGAACACTTCGGATCAAAATAACTACAACTGCAAGACGATTAACACAGTTCTCTGCGTATAACATATTATCAGCGACTTAATGTTCTTGCTACCATGCTGTATTGTTGCCATATTTGGACTAACTTCAGTTTCATCGGCGATTCAGAAACATATTCGAATTAACAGGATTTAGACGATAATAGCAGGTGATTTGATGATGGCTGGAATGTCCTAGCAAAACTTGAATAAACACCAGTTGTCGAAAAAAGTATTCATCTCTCTCCTTTTATGCAAATCATGTTTTTTTAGCCACTGATTGTTCGTCAGTCAATTGATTTATTTTAAGGTTTAGAAACAAAATATATTTGTTAATGAAAGTCTTAATTTTTAGGGCCCATAACCCATGTAAGATATCAGAAAAGCATGAAGAGGAACTCGCACGCTCCTCAAATTCAGTGTCAAATGTATCATGAATTTGCCGTCATTAAAAATACTGTTCAATGCACGGTAACATTTTCGAAAGGTGTAAGATGTGTTTTTATAATATCTTCTTGTCAACAACAAGCAACGAGAAAGTAAAAGAAAAACGGAAATATATTTGTGTATGCATGTGCTAATGTCGGCTGATTTCATTTGGTTGGCCTCTTCTCCCACTGGTGCCCCAGGATGAAAATGCTACGTCATTGGCACACATAAACTACGCTTATTTGCTTGCACTAATGGATTTAATCTATCACTGGTGTGTATTATGGTTGCCGAAAGATGTTAATATTTTGTCTCTCTACCTGAGTTGAGGTCTACATATATTACTGTTTCGCACTCTACGGAAAAAGCATTAAATAATTCAGTGATCACTCGATGACTTTAAAGATTACAATTCCGTCTTTAAAACATCTTCAAGAAGTGTTAGTTTTCGTCCCACTAAACTTTCTCTGATGAATAGATCAAATGACTTTGTAAACTTGTTTAAGATCTCAACTCGTTCTCCTTACCATTGGTTACCTCTTCAGATGACTTCATCAAGGTAACAAAGTACTTTGTTTGTTAAAGATGCCCGTTCAATATTTAAAAAATGCTTGATTATCTGAATTCGAATCCAATGCCAATATTTGCACTATTTGCATTTGGATATTCAAATTTTAAGATTCTTTTTGTCCTCATCTTTTCTTTCACCTTTCTGGACTTTGCGTTGTCTTTGCAACTAAATACCACGGAATTATATTTGATGATAAATGCCGATTTATAGAAGGAGAACAAAATAACAATTGAAAATTGTTTAACATTGTTCTTGGACGATAGAATGACTTTGGAAGTAATCAAAGTTGACACACTTCCCGCATAAAATGCCTTTATCTTGAACTTTTAGCGCATTTTGTTATGCACATTAAAGGATAGCCTGATATGTTGATAAGTTAGATTGTAGCACTGAAATATGTGTAAGAGTGCTCTCCAACTGAATTGGACACACACACACACACACACACACACACACACACACACACACACACATATATATATATATATATATATATATATATATATATATATATATATATATATATATATATATATATATATACAGAGAGAGAGAGATTACTGTTCATCTCTACATATGTATATATACAATACACATCATGGAACAAACATCAAAAGAATGACAATTATGTCACTTATTGCTTGTAGTCAGTATTACTTATCGATGTTAGGTTCCCAGACCGTGAACAGATAAAGAAAATGTTGGCACGTGAAAGTTGTAGTAAATACGTCAGCTAAAGAGCAAATAATTATTAAGATCCCGGTGGTATGTATTACCAGAATGTACCTAGTGTTTGATTATGTTGCTAGACTTATGTATACTTATATTTTTATAGACAAAAAATATATATATATTGTTACCTTTTCTATCCATTATGAACTTTATCTGATCTCTTACCATAACATACCACATGGTGATATTTATATATCAATTTATTTTCGTGGTGTAAGTTGTCAAGCTTCATTTTAAATAGGCGATTTTCCAAGCCAATGGTCAGTTTAGTTACGATCTATTCCCAAGTATCAGGTGCAATATCATTCTGAAATTTATTCCTAAGCGATTCCCTAGAACTATCAATTACCGATCCGTACCAGCTCTCGTCTACTTCCGATATTTGACATGTGACGTGTTACCATGGTGAGCGCGTGAGAGAACCAAAAGAATGTAGCGCCTAGTTCAAACTGCTGGCAACAATGTGAGAAAGTGCTTCACAAAGATGCGTATAACGCATTTCAAAAGGCATTTAATTTTTTGTTTATTCTTATAGCTCAAACTACAATGTGGGATCAAAGCTGTAATGGAAAAACAATGAGATAGCAATGTTGGGTAGGGTGGAGCTTTACGTTTCGACCTCATAGCAATAATGGAAATTTCAAATACGATTTTCTCTGGAAATATAAAATTACAGTTTCAGGTGCTCAAGGATGGGTGTAGAGTCACCCTAATTATATTAATACGTCTTTCTATGAAATAATACGCAAATTAAATCAAGCAATCACCCCTACCTCTCTCAAACTAGCCTTTTAAGTGTCTTTGTTATAGCTGTAAATTGTACGACCGCATCAATTGATTTGATTGGAAAATTATTACGTTAAGACACCCGGAAGGTAGGTAATTATTTCTTTATTTTTCAAATCAGAGAAAGATTTTTAAAAGGACTTGATGTCCGTCCTCACCCCGAAAATTAAATTGAATGGTCTTTAACAAAATTAAATTTTTGCAATTAATTTTTAGTGTCAGTTTCTGAAATGTTTATAGTTCTGCTGAAACTTAGGTAGATTGGAAGTAAAATTCGCCTCCACTTTATTGAAAGATCTTGTTCAAAAGAAAAACAACATGTTTTGTTGCATTTGTGATCACAGGGGAAAAAAAACAAACAAGAAACAATCGTGAGACAGATTGATATTTATTTGTAAGTTGAACTCAATGTTCCAATCAGCTTTTAAACCATTGGTGGTCTGTCACCATTTCCAAAGGCTTCTGTTTAATTTCTATTGAGACTTTTAGTTTTATATATGTATTGTTACACTCAGTCTAAGTAAATATGATATTCAGTATGAGTCTGTCCCTTTCGTTAAGTGCTTTTTTATCTCATGAATTACATTTTTTAAATTTTTATCATGTATCGCAAGTCGCAATTACTGAGGGATCGAAAATTGTAAGTTGACAATCTTTAAGTTCAATGCAAGACTTGAAAAAAGACTTTCTTCAAAGTTTTTAAACTTTTCAAATTATCACATTAATAACATTACCTTTCTTATCGTTTAACGTGAAAAAAAAACTCTTTAGAATAGCACTCTGTGTACGTTTGGAATTTAAATGCACTGTTGACTACACGCTTGTGTCCATCCTAAAAAAAAAAATGCTTCTTAATCCAATAGAAATACTCTGAACTTTGAGGCACACAATACTGAAGTTCATATAAGGAATATAAATGATTTTTTGTGTGGAAGCAATTTTCACTTAGTTGTAACGAACCACGAACAAATACTCGTGAAGATAGTATTCACTCCAGACAGCAATTTATATCTATGGGATTATTCAGCTTGAATATCTATCCTTAAAACGGATTTCCTCGTATGCTTTTTCCCGCTCTCAGAGAAACCAGTCTGTATGAATATTGTGGTTCTTCTTGCATACAGCTCTCCATGACAACCGTATAGCTTTATATTTCTGTCGAAACCAACACGCCTATTCAGAAAATAAAATTTACTGAAGGTTTGTTCTTAGATAACAAATGCGTTGAGCGAAACTATACTTTTTAAATATTTTGTAATCCAGAGACTATCTATCTATCTTCTATCTATCTATCTATCTATGTATCTATCTATCTATCTATCTATCTATCTATCTATCTATCTATCTATCTATCTATCTATCTATCTATCTATCTATCTATCTATCTATCTATCTATCTATCTATCTATCTATCTATCTATCCATCCATCCATCCATCCATCCATCCATCCATCCATCCATCCATCTTAATATCTATGCACCTACCGTGTAATATTGTTATTCACGGAGTGGAAGATTATATATACCTCTCCTTGTATAACAATACATTCACGTGAGTATATGATAGTTAAAACCAACATTTTGTACATGACGCTCTAGTACAGAAGGTAAAATTCAATGTAAAACGTGTCAGTAAAAGTATTTTCTTCTCCGCTACTAGCTAAAACAGATTTTGTCGTCACTGACATCATCGTCGTTGTCGCTGTTATTATAATCATTATCAATATTAGGTTGCTGCAGGTGTTGTTTGAGTTATATAATGTCGCATCCTTTGGCAATCTCATCTTTGCTACCATCATCTCCCATTATTGTCATTATCATCAATAAATCGTTATTAGTTTTCTTTTCATTAGTTTTATTACCACTGTTGTTGTTGTTGTTGAAGTTATCTTATTGATTCTTTTGCTCATATTGGTTTTGCTATTATTTTGTCTTTTTCTTTCCTGCAACCTTCTCTTTCGGGGAGGGATATTCGTCTTTTTCTCTACTGTTGTTAACTATTCGTGTCATTTCGTTTTCAACACCGCTTACTTGTTGAGAATGTAGACATTAGTGGGAGTGAAATCGTGTACTTTTTCTGGTTTCTAGGCATTAACATTCTTGAGGTAATGTCGAATTCCGTTTCCAAATTTTCACAGGTGGCACTACTTCACGTTTGTTTATATTTCTTGTTCAATCCTTAATCCAAACAATTCATTTTCACCCGTGTTTGCCCTTGTACCTTTCTACACAGTCGGAAAACAAGTACGTCTTCAGATTAAATTTCATCCTATATGGGTCATTCCAAACAAGTACATAGATTTCAACACACTATAATTAAACATGTGTAAGATTGTGTTGATGCACATTTGAACGATCTAAAACTTTTGTTCACAAATCTGACCTAGTATCGAAATAAGCACAACATTTTTTAATGGCGTCCGTCATACATCATTATGTACTATTCTCGTGTCCTTAGAATAGAGGTAAAACGTTACCTTATTTCGCGGTCAGATGTTGACCAATGAAAACAATTATTTGATTGAATAAAACTTTGTATTTAATCAAGAAATAGTGAAAGGATTTTGTTCCTCACATCAATTTATTTAAATATTTAATAAATAATATATTTAATGTATCTTTTCTGTACGAAAAGTATCTCTTTATTTGCCATACTGATGCCCTTTCTCTAAAAAAATTTAAGGCTGGGATATTCGTCAATTAATTTAGGTAGGTAGACCCACGACATAAGTATATTCCTACTGCACTAACGTGCATCAAACTATGCTTCTGTTCTTTATAATAAATAGAAATACTATTATTTTGCAAACTGGCTTTCACATACATTCAACGTTATGACGGCTATTGTCTATTCCGGATTGTAGTTTTGTTGTTGTTTATATACCATGATACACTTTATTGCAATAGATGGATACACTTATTCCTAAAAATATTGAAAGTGAATTGTGAGGTTTTTAACAATGCAGACTTTACTAACTGAATCAAGTTCACTTCTGATGTTCAGATTCAAAGATTCCGTTTCCAAATTGGTCTTGTACGAACAATATACATTGCCAGATGCTTATATACTTACTCATGAACAAATACATACATACATACATACATACATACATACATACATACATACATACATACATACATACATACATACATACATACATACATACATACATACATACATACATACATACATACATACATACATACATACATACATACATACATACATACATACATACATAAACATGCATACACACACACACACACACACACACACACACACACACACACACACACACACACACACATACATACATACATACATACATACATACATACATACATACATACATACATACATACATACATATGTATATTGTCTCTGACTCCCTAAGATCTAACGTAGTTTTTTTAAGATCATTTATGCAAAAATGATATACATTAGTTCATTACATATTCGCATTATCATCAAAAATTGTTATTAGAATACCAAGGACTGGATTTAGTAATGAAAATTAAAAATTTACAGTTCATCGAATATCTTTTCTCATTTATTAGTCTTTTCATTAGTTTACTCTCACATTATCATAGTGGTTAATTTCTTTTTGTATTAAAAATTACCTATTGAAAATATTCAAACCCACGTGAGGATACTTCAATGCCTTTTTTAGAAATGGTAGCCAGGTGTAAATGATAAATACGTAGCTTTATGGCCATTAATATGCATAATGGAAAACTCATCGCTTCAGACATTTCCCCACATCATTTTATCGATAGATTGCCTTGAACTTAGTTTCCAAAAGGCACTAAGTGACATCGCCCTATTTTATATAACGAACGTCACCAAAATCCACGTTTAGCAAAATATATAGTACACTGTATAATTAAATCTGAAAGACAGACGCACACAACACCCACATAAACTCATGTTTTATATATATATAGAGAGAGAGGGACTCATTTAGAGGCAGACAGACAGAGACCGCTAGTGGATGTGGAATTGGAGGAGAACGAATTGACAAAAGGATGCGATCTTATATAGTTGTAGTAGATATATATGATTTCAAATGTATACGTTAAAGTTAGGTTCCTCTCTATTTGGTACATTAGTTTATCTAAAACAAAATATCATTTTTAAATTATAGATTTATATTTAATTTTTGGATTTTGTAACTGATCCTTTGTAAGTGGAAATACAAGCTGGATGCAAAGTTATTGTGCATTGCTCTGCAAGCACTTATTTACACAATCGGTTTTGCTAAAATAGTTCCTTGTTGTGTGGAAAAAGAACTGAAACATAGGTTACACTTGGGGTCGACTAAGGGAAGACAGTTTCAAAACTCTGCACTAAAGTCAGCTGCTGAGTACTTCAGACCGACTATCAGACAAATGTAATACAAAGATGACTGAGGAAAATACAAATAATTTCCTTCAAATATAAACGTCAAAATTAACTATTAGGCAATTTACAAGGAAGATATACACTTGCGAAGACACAGTGAAAGAAAATGAAAATCATTTTACAATTGATCTTAATAAACGTGTTTTCATAGAGAACGATGACTGGTAAGATAACCTAGAAAAGAACAAAAGTAACGAAAACGGAAATTAAAGCTCAAAAGGATGTACATGAGATGCAAACGAAACATTAGAGAAAAAAAAAACAAATCAAAAGTATAACGCCTCTCACCCCCCCCCAAAAAAAAAACAACCACATAGCCAGTTAGAAACTAAAATTAAAAAGTGACTGTATCCAAAGCGCAACACGTATTTATGACCTTTTGGACTCTAGTACATTAGCAAAACACCCTTTCTCTGAAGTGCATGTAAAAAATAGAAACTATAATCATTACTGTACATAAGTAGAAGAACAATTTTTGCTATAAATTGGTTGCAGCTTTTCGAAACTACAATCATTCCGAACAATATAACTGCATGACAAACACAACTATTTCGAATTCTTTATAGAATAATATTAGATGAGTAATCCTTCTCTACACTTCACGCAAAGAACAGAACCAACAACTATATATTATTCCGAACCATTAATAATATATAATCAGGATACCAATTTTATTCTAAACTGAATGCAGCGGAAAGAAACTTCAGGTATTAAAAACTTTTATGAGTGCAAAGGAGATAAACCACAAGTATTCCGACCTCTTTATGAGATTATTCCAAACCCTTAAAATACGAACAAAAGATACAAAGTTTCCAAACTCTTAAGGAGAGACGCTTAAACTACAAGCAAAAGTGAAAAGAGGCAAATTTTCGTTACCCTTAAACTGCACGCAAAGTTTAGAAACAACAGATGCTCACAAACCCTTAGAATTGCATGAAATAGAGAAGAAAAAAAAAACAAATATTTCCAAACCCTTAAAATACATGCAAAGGAGAGAAACAAACTATAAGTTTTCTTAACCGTTAAATTGCGTGTAAGTAACAAAAATGGTACAAGTGTTCTGAACTCTTAATAGTATGTAGTTTGAAGAAGAATTCTTGACTTAGATTTCATGCAAAAGAGAGACACTACAATTATTCCAAAATATTTCAACTACATGCGAAGGACAGAAACTGTATCTCAACAATTAAACTGAACGAAGAGTGGAACACTGCAAGTATTCCAAGCCCTTTATAGCATAAAATAAGGAGAACAAATCCTCTGCTAAGTAATTTTTAATATCTTGGATGAGACATTATCATGCCTGCTGATATCTGTATCAAGACGTTCACATTTAATTTCTTTCATAAAACAATTGCCACTAATTTGTGAGTCCCGTATTGTTTCCTTCGGATGCTGCTATTGAGCCTTCAGTGTTGTTATAAATGTCTAACGGCAGTCGCCAATTGTGTCCTCAAAACTCAGCATGTCAGACAGGGTTGTAATTGCTACTCTAAGTCTCATACTGAATAATTACCTCTAGAAGATAATCATTTCAAATCGGTAGTATCTTTCCAGCAATGAAATGCTTTTAAATTTAGCATCATCGTTTCATAGTGAAAGAACAAAAAATGCTCCAATCATAAATTTGATAAATATATTTTGGGGGTATTCCCCTTTCATTACATTTTTATGTAAGGAGTGTGTTTCATAAGCATGAAAAAAAAATAATTGACAAGTTTGCATGCATGTTTCGTAGTTTTGCCTTAATCATTAATGTTACACATGCTATGCAGTAACTCTAAGTTAGATAATACGTTTAATTTTTTTAAAAACATTTTTCACTCTTATAAACAACAAACGTTTAAGTAGAATATTAGTGCAGATTCAGTAATGAAAAAAAAAACTGAGAGTTCTATGTAGTAACTTTATATTATTATTAGTAGTAGTAGTAGTAATAGTAGAGGTAATAGTAGTAGTAATAGTAGAGGTAATATTAGTAGTAATAGTAGAGGTAATAGTAGAGGTAATAGTAGTAGTAATAGTAGAGGTCATAGTAATAGTAATAGTAGAGGTAATAGTAGTAGTAATAGTAGAGGTAATAGTAGTAGTAATAGTAGAGGTAATAGTAGAGGTAATAGTAGTACTAATAGTAGAGGTAATAGTAGTAGTAATAGTAGAGGTAATAGTAGCAGTAATAGTAGAGGTAATAGTAGAGGTAATAGTAGAGGTAATAGTAGCAGTAATAGTAGAGGTAATAGTAGAGGTAATAGTAGTAGTAGTAATAGTAGAGGTAATAGTAGTAGTAATAGTAGAGGTAATAGTAGTAGTAATAGTAGAGGTAATAAAAGTAGTAATAGTAGAGGTAATAGTAATAGTACCAGTAGTAGTAGTATTGTGTAGTTTATACAAAGAAAATGCAACGTTTTGTTTAATCTTCTCGATCATCTGATTCCCGTACAGTAAATTTAAACAGGAAATGTAATTTTTCATCATTTCATCTGATCTCGTTATTACAATGTCATTCTTTTGCCAGACGCACCAAATGAAACGTGTGATGCCCTGTTCGATTGAAACATGCATACAAGAAATGAAATTTTGTTCACTTTAATTGTAAGCGTACACACACACACACACACACACACACACACACACATATATATATATATATATATATATGTGTGTGTGTGTGTGTGTGTGTGTGTGTGTGTGTGCTTTAATATAAATTTTGTCTAGAAGTATGACAAGTGTTCAGTAGATCTTTTATAATCTTGGGAGGGTTTAGATTAGTCGAAATTTACTTAGACTAGAAATATTATATTTTTTACATTCTGATAGATACCTCAGCGACTTGAATGTACATATCCGTTCTCGATGTTTACAGTTACGTCAAATTTCTCATTTTTCATCGTAAAAAAGCTATTCCTTTATTCATTGCTACATCAAGTCAATTTTTCATGCGTCTTTACGATGCGAAAAATCCAACACTAATCTTTGTAATTCGAGATTTGTAAACAAACTCCTTTGTGGAGATAGAAGTAGCTCATCGCTTATCTGTGCAAATTCAATGGGAAGAGAAATATCATCGAATGCAAGAACATTACAGACTTTCTTTTCATTTCTAGAAACGCCGACCATAAGCAATAAAACCTTTGTTCCCGCCGGTTTCAGGGCTACCCCTACTAAAGATTAGGTTCCGGTATTAAGAAGTGTCATTTTCAGCATCGACGGAATACAATGGCTAACACAGTGTCGATTTCTTATAGATGTCAAAATAAAACACATCGTAGAAAATGAATAAAGACATCCTGTTTAATGTTGTTGATGCAAAGATTTATGTTTTATGACCTGTTAGCAAGATCGGAATTTGTCAGATCTAGTGAACAGACAGATTCTGGAGTGGTATTAGAAAGTTTAAGAACAATCTTGGTAGTGGAATTAAAAATATTGTTTATCTCAATTTGTTAACTAATTTGGCAAATTGTGATGCAAATTTATAATATGATATGTTTACATTTAAAAACAAAATACTTGTATAGTGAACAAAAATAAGGCATATGTTAGATCGTGTACATGTGTATGGATATCATATGAAGCTTACAGGTAACAGGTAGAATTTTAATATCTTGTTCTCCCAAAAATTAATTAATTTCCTAGGGGTATTTTTGTAAAACAAAATATGAAGAAGAAGAATTTAAAATTAAGATTTTTGGAAGAATTTAATTAATTTATTTATTCATTTATTAATTATGCGATATCTATCAAAATCGTCAATCATCAAAACGTTACGTGACACAGAGCTTGCAAAGTTAGATGAGAATTTTAACTCATACACACAAAATTATATATAATAATAATATTTTATTTTTACATTGTTTTCTATAAAGTAGAACATATCATGGACTGACCTTGTATTACAAGTAATTGCTAAGGAATAGAGCACTAGTTTTCACAACATCAATAACAGCAAATGAACTTAAAACGCTTCTTCGTTCCATTATACTAAATAGAAACAAAGGCAAGACGAGGCTAACATATTATGTTAAAGGAATCAATATAAGAACCAAATTGGTTGAAAAGGCGAAACCACTGTAAATGAAATCAGAGTATAATGTATAAGCACACAATATTAAACCGAAAAGTCCGTACTACACCTTTAATACGTCTTTCTATTGCACAACTGTAAAAGCACACACACACACACACTATATATATATATATATATATATATATATATATATATATATATATATATATGGTAGATAGTAGATAGAGAGAAGGAAAGAGAAATATAATTACGAGTGTCATGCATTACTCGAAATTGTAAATATTACATTTTAACACGTTTTAACGTTTTAATCCTGACCACTGTATACATTTCATGGTGTTTATTCAATGTAACAAAAACTATGTTGTACATACATATTCTTTTGAAATATAAAATTTTCTACCATTGTTCAAATGTATGTTGAGATAAAAGCTGATGTTCGTTACACATGATATGACTTTGAATAGCTACGTTTGTGTTATTATATTTTTGTAAAAATCGAATTATTGTAAATAGATGCCAGTAATATTCGGCTGCCTTGTCATATACAATATTGAGATATAAAATGGAAGAACCATCCATTGTAGCGTTATATCGGGATGCATTTTAATTTTAATGTTAATATATCGAGCTGAATATTGTACCTAACCAGTACATGTTGATAATCATGTTTTTAATTCCATCCTTCTTGCAACTAGGATGGCTAACTGTGTATTCTGTGTAATTAAAAGATACCATATTCATAATGACTGTGTGTTCTGTGTAATTAAACGATACCATATTCAGAATGACTGTGTGTTCTGTGTAATTAAACGATACCATATTCAGAATGACTGTGTGTTCTGCTTAAGTTAAAGATACCATATTCAGAATGATTTTGTGTTCTGTGTAAGTTAAAGATACCATATTCATAATGACTGTGTGTTCTGTGTAATTAAAAGATACCATATTCAGAATGACTGTGTGTTCTGTGTAAGTTAAAGATACCATATTCAAAATGACTGTGTGTTCTGTGTAAGTTAAAGATACCATATTCAGAATGACTGTGTGTTCTGTGTAATTAAAAGATACCATATTCAGAATGACTGTGTGTTCTGTGTAAGTTAAAGATACCATATTCAGAATGACTGTGCGTTCTGTGTAATTAAAAGATACCATATTCAGAATGACTGTGTGTTCTGTGTAATTATAGGATAACATTTACGAAATGACTATATGTTCTGTGATACCATATTCATAATGACTGTGTGTTCTGTGTAATTAAAAGATACCATATTCAGAATGACTGTGTGTTCTGTGTAAGTTAAAGATACCATATTCAAAATGACTGTGTGTTCTGTGTAATTAAAAGATACCATATTCAGAATGACTGTGTGTTCTGTGTAAGTTAAAGATACCATATTCAGAATGACTGTGTGTTCTGTGTAATTAAAAGATACCATATTCAGAATGACTGTGTGTTCTGTGTAAGTTAAAGATACCATATTCAGAATGACTGTGCGTTCTGTGTAATTAAAAGATACCATATTCAGAATGACTGTGTGTTCTGTGTAATTATAGGATAACATTTACGAAATGACTATATGTTCTGTGATACCATATTCAGAATGACTGTGTGTTCTGTGTAATTAGATAAGGATAACATTTACGGAATGACTATATGTTCTGTGTGTGTTTGTGTGTGTTTGTGTGTGTGTGTGTATATATATATATATATATATATATATATATATATATATATATATATATATATATATATATATATATATATATATAATAACATATTCTAAATGACTATGTGTGCTATATAATTCAAGGATAATATTATTTTAAATGGTTAAGTTGAATTTTCACAAAGTTTAGCATTGCTGTAGAATGAGAAAAGATGTTATTGTTATGGAATGGGATTCTTATATTTTACCTCCTATTTCAATGACGGAATTGTAACCTTGAAATCCAAGCTTTTCTTATCATCATCATGAATGCAAAACACATAACGATTAGGGTTAGGATACACATTTAATTTAGGAAAAACCTATTTAAACTATTGTAAAACGTTTGATTACTTTCCGTAACAGCAGATAACTGGTATTGACGACTAGAATCAAGATTAAAGGCTACAGCTTAACTGTAAAACTTCCAATAATTTGCCAATTAAAATATTCTATTAAGTCAATCAGGATCATATTTAAGAGCAAAGCAATTTTTTCCCGTTATTCTTTTACTTCCTTAGTTGCTTAATTTTTCTAGTCTTTATCAATGAATATTATTAAATAGCAAAGTTATTCCCATGTATACCTGATAAATACTTAAAATGTTGAAAGATAATAGTTTTATCCATCATTCCCATGTATACCTGATAAATACTTAAAATGTTGAAAGATAATAGTTTTTGCCATCATTCCCATGTATACCTGATAAATACTTAAAATGTTGAAAGAT